>KV000501.1:1795-13155 GCA_001598015.1 Dorcoceras hygrometricum | reverse complement strand
TGAGTTCTGTGCCTGTGTCCCGTGAGATTTATGCTTTGTACGTTGTGTGTTTAGCAGGTGTCTACCAGATATCTCGGTAATCGTTGCACAGAATCAAGGTACGGGTTGAGCTTGTTACAACATGAGGTTTGTAATGGATAAATGCAGTGATGGCTGATTGTTGTTTCGTGTATTGCTACCAGTGTTTACTGCCTGCTGTTATGTGCATACACGCATTTTATCACTTTCATTTCAGATCTCAGCCGTATTGTGCATTGTGTTGTTGTCTCGTATCTTGTTGTATTGCGCTGTTGTTTCTTACCAGGATGCGAGGGCGAGCGGCTATACCGCACTCTCATCTCCCTGCTGGGATTGTTAGCCCTCATGCGCCGAGTGTTTAACTACCACAGTTCATGAGTTGTGCAACGGTAGGTTGAGTTGTGTGATGCATCTGGTATTCGGGTGTGATGTCAAGGCGAGTGGCTCATTACCACACTTTGAACACACCCCGTGGCCACCGTTTGTTGTAGATTCTGTGGAGCTATGTTTGAGTTCCTTGGCTCCCTCTTTGGTTTAAGCCTTCAGCTGTTATCCGGTGTCTCATGCATAGCATCTGCATTTTATCTTATGCTTTTCTTTAGCTGTTTCAGTTGCTCTCCGTACTGGGGTTTGACCCCATGTCCCTCTGGGGCTTGGTTTATTTGTTTGCCTGTCGTCGTTCAGGTTTCCCAGGTTATTCAGCTGGTCGTGGAGCTAACCCAGCTAGAGGTGCCCCAGGAGGTGGTTAGAATATCCCAGCAGAGTATAGCATATATTTATGTATCGGTACAGTTAGCCAGGGGATGCCCTGTGCTCATGTTGTATTTTGTTGTATCTTGTGGTATTCAGTTGTGGTTGTTACCAGGTATTTGATACATGTTTATACTGTACCGTTTGTTGTGGTGGTTTTGTTAAACTGGGATATCTATTTTGAGTATTGTCGTATTTTAAATTATATCATTTTAAACCGTCAGGCCAAAAGCAAAAATTTTACCCGCTTTTTAGTAGCTACCGCTTGTGTTTGTGTGATTTATCTCTGTTGTGAGCACGAGGCCTGACATTTTTGGTATCAGAGCTTAAGCTGGGATAAGCTCGATTTCTTTGATCACACTTGAGTCTAGGCACAGTGTCGTGTGTTGCATGTGCTTGACCTATGTGATTATGTGTTGCATATTGTTGTGATATCTATGCTGTATCTGTTCTCTGTTGATTTATCCTGTTTAGTGCCTTCGTATATGCCGCCTAGACGTAGAGCTGGAGGTACGGGCAGTTTCAAGGAGTCAGAGGGACAGAATGATGAAGGAAGGGTGCAGAGCGCTGGTGGCGAGGTGCTTCTAGTACTTTGTTGGAGACTGGCGTTGGGATTACGTGGGACAGTTTTTGCGAGACTTTTAGGCAGGAGTATGTTCCTGAGTCTTACGTGAATGCCCGTGAGCGGGAGTTTGATCATCTGGAGCAGGGCTCGATGTCTGTTTGGGAGTATTCTAGGAAGTTTTCTTCTTTGTTGGCGTACGTCCCTCATGTTTCTGGCCGGGAGAGGGCCAAGAGGACAAGAATTTTAGAGGGTTTAAACGAGGAACTGTATCAGATGGTGCTGACAAGCAAACCCAAGACTTATGCTGAAGCAGTTGATAATGCTATTGATATTGAGAAGGGTTTGCGGAGTCGTCGTGCTCGTAGGCAGCAGGTTGCACTGGGTGGTCGTCCTGTTGGTCAGGGAGCACAAGCTTCGCAGTCTTCCCAGTCAGCCCATCAGCCCCAGCAGTAGCAGCAGGCGCAGGTGGCACAGCAGTCTGGCAGTCAGAGGTTCCGACCCCGCGGTCAACAGTTCAAGAAGAAGTCTGGTTTTGGATCTTCTGGTTCAGGTAGCTCGAGAGCAGTGGTTCTCGGGCTGAGTTTTGTGGTTATTGTGGTGGCAAGCATCCATCGACCTAGTGTGTCGGTGTTCAGGGCTCTTGCCATATTGCGGTCAGTATGGGCAGTTTCGCTAGGGTGTGTCCGTCAGTTGGATCGCGGCTTGCCGTCTCAGGGTCGTGAGGACAGTCTAGGGGTCCTTCCCCTCAGTTTCAGCAGCCCAGGATTGGTGAGACTCAGTTCAGGCCATTCCAGCAGCCTGGTCCGTCGCGATTCGGACAGTAGTCTCAGTCGTTCTATTCTGGACCCCAGCATGCTCAGGCCAACGTCATTACTAGGGAGCAGGCAGAGGAGACACCGAGCAGGGTGATTGCAGGTACATGTTTTGTTTTCGATTTTCCTGTGCGTGTGTTGTTTGACACCGGTGCATCGCATTCTTTCATATCTGATTCTTTTGTTATCGAGCATGGTCTGTGTACCATCCCTTTGCGCGATGCTGTTTCTGTTTCTATCCCTGGCGGTGTGAGCCTGTTCTCCCAGGAGGTTTTGTTAGATGGCGTTTTGAGATTTGGAGAGCATGTGTTGGTAGCAAATTTGATCCGTATGATGTTGTGGTATTTCGATTGTATTGTTGGGATGGACGTGTTGTCCAACTATAGGGCCTCCGTGGATTGTTTCTATGGGATTGTTCGTTTTAGGCCTTTGTCTGGCGAGAAGTGAGACTTCTACAGCCAGGATTCTCGATCGAAGATCCCGTTAGTCTCAGCGATGGAGATGTTCAGTTTGTTGTCCTTAGGGAATGTTGGTTTCATGATCTATGCTTTGGATGCGTCTTCTTCTTCTCGTGTGCAGCTCAGGGATGTTCCCGTGGTGCGACATTTTCCCGATGTATTTTCGGAGGAGATTCCTGGTTTTCCTCTGAGGCGAGAGATTGACTTCAGCATAGAGCTGGTGCCTGGTACACCTCCGATTTCTTGTGCCCCGTATCATTTGGCGCCTGCGGAGTTGAGAGAACTCAAGGTGCAGTTGGACGTGCTGGAGAAAGGTTTTATCAGACCTAGTATGTCGCCGTGGGGAGCGTAAATTTTGTTTGTGAAGAAGAATGGTGGCTCAATGCGGATGTGCATTGATTTCCGCCAGTTGAACAAAACGACTGTTAAGAACAAGTACCCTCTACCTAGGATCGATGATCTGTTTGATCAGCTGCAAGGTTCTGCGATGTATTCGAAGATTGACTTGCGTTCAAGGTACCATCAGCTGAGGGTAAGAGATCAAGATGTCGCAAAGACTGCTTTTTGTACAAGGTACAGACACTTTGAATTCCTGGTTATGCCGTTTGGGCTGACCAATGCTCCTACAGTCTTCATGGATCTGATGAACCGGGTCTTCAGAGAGTACATAGATCAGTTCGTGATAGTGTTCATTGATGACATCTTGGTATATTCTAAGACTCCTCTGGAGCATAAGGAGCACCTGAGAATTGTCCTTCAGACATTGAGAGACCAGCAGCTGTATGCTAAATTCTCCAAGTGCGAGTTTTGGTTGGATCGCGTCGTGTTTCTGGGTCATGTCATTTCAGCGGATGGCATTTCTGTGGATCCCAGTAAGGTTGATGCTGTTTTGAACTGGGAGTGTCCCAGGAGTGTGTCGGAGATTCGCAGTTTCTTGGGTCTGGATGGCTATTACCGTCGTTTCATTGAAGGATTTTCTAGCATAGCAAAGCCGATGACTCAATTGACTCAGAAGGACAAGCGGTTTGTGTGGACTGAGCAATGCGAGAATGCGTTTCAATTTCTCAAGGAGAAACTGACTACTGCACCTGTGTTGGATCTGCCGTCCAGATCAGGTGGTTTTGTTGTTTGTTCTGATGCTTCGCTCAATGGATTGGGATGTGTTTTGATGCAGAATGGTCGAGTCATTGCGTAAGCCTCGCGGCAGTTGAAACCGCATGAGACTCGTTATCCAGTCCATGATTTGGAGCTAGCAGCCGTGGTCTTTGCGTTGAAGATCTGGCGTCATTACCTGTATGGCGAGCAATTTGTGGTGTACTCGGACCACAAAAGTTTGCAGTATCTGTTTTCGCAGCCTGATTTGAATATGAGACAGCGTCGTTGGATGGAGCTGCTGAAGGACTTTGATTGTGAGATTAAGTATCAGCCTGGGAAATCGAACGTAGTGGCCGATTCTTTGAGCAGGAAGGCTAGTGAGATGCTTGCTTCGTTGTATATCTCTAAGGATCAGGAGCATCTTAACACTACTGGTTGGAGATTCTACCCGGCTGAGGATTGTGTCATGGTTTCTTCTTTCCAAGTGGAGGCACAGATTGTTTCTAGTATTCGATCAGCTCAAAGGACTGATCCTTCCATACACGAGTTGAAGCTAAAGGTCAGGGCTGGAGAACTTGAAGATTTTTCCGTTTCTTCTGATGGTTGCTTGAGGTTTCGTGGCAGGCTGGTTGTACCTAACCTCATTGATTTGAAGGAGGAGATCCTTCGGGAAGCGCACTGCAGTAGACACACTGTTCATCTTGGTGCACAGAAGATGTACCATGTGTTGAAGCCACACTTTTGGTGGGCTGGCCTGAAGAGCGACGTTGCTGGATTTGTTGCTCGTTGTTTGAACTGTCAGATGTAAAGACCAAAAGGATGAGACCTGGTGGTCTGTTGCAGAGTTTGGAAGTGCCCCAATGGAATTAGGAGCACATAGCTATGGATTTCGTGACGCATCTGGCTCGTACCAGCAGAGGATGCGATGCTATTTGGGTGGTTATCGACCGACTGTCGAAGTCTGCACATTTTATTCCCTATGGTATGACCTTTTCTTTGAAGAAAATGGCAAAACTGTACGTGGATTTTGTGGTTAGACTGCACGGTGTGCCTGTTTCAATCGTTTCAGATCGAGATCCAAGGTTTACTTCCAGGTTTTGGAAGAGTTTGCAAGCAGCTCTAGGTACCAGATTGACTATGAGTACAGCGTATCACCCCCAGACAGATGGCCAATCTGAGCTAACTATCCAGACGTTGGAGGATATGTTACGAGCTGTTGTGTTGGATTTTGGTGGTAGCTGGCAAGACGCGTTGTCTTTAGTTGAGTTTTCTTACAATAACAGCTATCAAGTGACGATTGGTATGGCACCCGTTTGAGGCTTTATACGGCAGGAAGTGCAGATCGCCAGTATGTTGGGAAGAAGTGGGGGAGAAGCAGCTATCTGCCCCAGACTTTGTGCAGCAAATGAAAGATCATGTGGATCTTACTCGACAACGGATGAAAGCTGCCCAGGATCGCCAAGCCAGTTATGCAAATAAGAGGCGTCGACCTCTAGAGTTTCAGGTTGGTGATCAGGTGTTTCTCAAAGTTTCTCCATTTCGCAGTGTTATGCGCTTTGGACACAAGGGAAAGTTAGCCCCTCGTTACATCGGACCGTATGAGATTGTTGAGAGGATTGGCTCTTTGGCGTATAGGCTGTTGTTGCCTCCAGAATTATCTTCTATACATGATGTCTTTCATGTTTCCATGTTGAGGAAGTACGAGCCAGATCCGTCTCATGTGCTTAGAACTGACGAGGTTGAGCTAGATCAGACGTTGAGTTATTAGGAGTATCCCTTGCAGATCCTTAGTAGAAAAGAGAAACAATTGAGGAACAAAACCATTCCGTTGGTGATGGTGCAATGGAGCAAGCATGGTAGGGAAGAAGGTACTTGGGAACTGGAGGAAAATATGCAGCGCGAGTGGCCGCATCTGTTTGAGTAGCTGTGGTGCTAGATTCCCAGTAGTAGTAGTTGTTGGTTATATTTCTTCCTAGTTGTTGTTATAGTTATCTTGAAATCTTGGCCATGTGTTGGGCGATTTTCTGTTTTGGTTTTATGTTGCTGTGTTGTAATTCCAGAATTGTTGTTTGATTTCAAGGATGAAATCCTTTTTAGTGGGGGAGAAATGTGAGACCTGAAATTAATAAAAGATTAATTGTTGGATTAATCGGTTTTTTTGGGATTCTGGATGTTCAGATTTCATTTGGAAGTTTTGTATATAATTTTGGGTCGGATTCCACATTTGAAATAATTCTAGACAGTTTGGTAATTTCGCGTTAGAGACCAGCTGTTGGTTTTGTATAGGGTGCAAACGTCGTCGTTTTGACCTCGTGAACAGTAGAGATCTGTTGAACGTTTGATTTTGTGGTGAAAGCTGATCGATTTGGTGAAATCTGGTAGCAGCGTGTATTTGATATCGCGGGAGATCAATACACCGTCGTTTAGGTGAAGTCTGTTAGCGTTTTAGAATTTCAGACGTTGCCTTGTTGTGTTTTGCGTTGATTATAAACGTCAGCATTTATATTAGTTGGTGCGACACCGTTTTAGTTAGTTGAAACGCAGCGTTTTGGGTATCAGCAGCGAGGGATCTGTTCGCATGTGTGTCTCTTGGTTGTATCGCTGATAGCAGACGTCAATGTGGGTCAGCGTTCCTGTAGCGCGAGGTGGAAACGTCGTCGTTTTGGAGTGGAGCGCTTCGCTCAACTGTTGGTTTTCGTTAGGCATCAGATGTCGCAAGATTTCACGCGGTATTTGATCAGGTTTTGGGTTATTCAGCTGTTGGCAGTTTTTAGTGTCCAGAAGTAGGAATATGTTGTAGCGCATATTCAGCCGTTGGGTTAATGACCAGCCGTTGGTTTGTGGAACAGTGCAACAGCTGAAATTTGTCGGTGGATTTAATTTACCAGCTGTTGGTTTATCCAGCTGTTGATTTGGGAACATCTTTAGCGTCGACTGATTGTGTCGGTGAATGTTTTAATCAGATTTCACGCTTGTATATATAAAGGCTTGGTCTTCGACTGGATTATCAGATTCCATACTTAGTGATATTTTCTCTCGATTGTTGTTCTTCGCTTCGAACCCTAGAACACCGTTCACCGTGAGTTTCTCCGGCGAATTTCCGTCATTTCCGGTCATCTTTTTGGACGTTCGAGGTAGCGTTGGACTCCTTTTGACAAGCTCTTTCATCCTATACAACTTTTGGAGGCCGCAATTGGCTAGTTGTGGAACGCGAAGTTACTGCCCGTTCGTGCGTTGTGTAGTTCAGGTAGAACTTCGTTTAATTCGATTAGATCTTGTTCCTAGCCTTGAATTTAAGCTTCTTGTTAGGTTGTATTGTTGGGATTGATAGCTGGTTTGAGTGTATACCTCCTAGCCGTGAGTTCTGTGCCTATGTCCCGTGAGATTTATGCTTTGTACGTTGTGTGTTTAGTAGGTTTCTACCAGATCTCTCGGGCCTGTAATTGTGGTAATCGTTGCACAGAATCAAGGTACGGGTTGAGCTTGTTACAGCGTGAGGTTTGGCATGGATAAATGCAGTGATGGCTGATTGTTGTTTCGTGTATTGCTGCCAGTGGTTACTGCCTGCTGTTATGTGCATACACGCATTTTATCACTTGCATTTCAGATCTCAGCCGTATTGTGCATTGTGTTGTTGTCTCTTATCTTGTTGTATTGCGCTGTTGTTTCTTACCAGGATGCGAGGGCAAGCGGCGATACCGCACTCTCATCTCCCTGCTGGGATTGTTAGCCCTCATGCACCGAGTGGTTAACCACCACAGTTCATGAGTTGTGCAACGGCAGGTTGAGTTGTGTGATGCATCTGGTATTCGGGTGTGGTGTCAAGGCGAGTGGATCATTACCACACTTTGAACACACCCCGTGGCCACCGTTTGTTGCAGATTCTGTGGAGCTATGTTTGAGTTCCTTGGTATGTGCATACACGCATTTTATCACTTGCATTTCAGATCTCAGCCGTATTGTGCATTGTGTTGTTGTCTCGTATCTTGTTGTATTGCGCTGTTGTTTCTTACCAGGATGCGAGGGCGAGCAGCGATACCGCACTCTCATCTCCCTGCTGGGATTGTTAGCCCTCATGCGCCGAGTGGTTAACTACCACAGTTCATGAGTTGTGCAACGGCAGGTTGAGTTGTGTGATGCATCTGGTATTCGGGTGTGGTGTCAAGGCGAGTGGCTCATTACCACACTTTGAACACACCCCATGGCCACCGTTTGTTGCAGATTCTGTGGAGCTATGTTTGAGTTCCTTGGCTCCCTCTTTGGTTGAAGCCTTCAGCTGTTATCCGGTGTCTCATGCATAGCATGTGCATTTTATCTTATGCTTTTCTTTAGCTGTTTCAGTTGCTCTCCGTACTGGGGTTTGACCCCATGTCCCTCTGGGGCTTGGTTTGTTTGTTTGCCTATTGTCGTTCAGGTTTCCCAGGTTATTCAGCTGGTCGTGGAGCTAACCCAGCTAGACGTGCCCCAGGAGGTGGTTAGAATATCCCAGTAGCGTATAACATATATTTATGTATCGGTACAGTTAGCCAGGGGATGCCCTGTGCTCATGTTGTATTTTGTTGTATCTTGTGGTATTCAGTTGTGGTTGTTACCAGGTATTTGATAAATGTTTATACTGTACCGTTTGTTGTGGTGGTTTTGTTAAACTGGGATATCTATTTTGAGTATTGTCGTATTTTAAATTATATCGTTTTAAACTGTCAGGCCAAAATCAAAAATTTTACCCGCTTTTTAGTAGCTTCCGCTTGTGTTTGTGTGATTTATCTCTGTTGTGAGCACGAGGCCTGACAGTTTATCCTTATGTTCAGAACTCAAACTTCAAGCTAAATACAAATCTGATAGAACTACGACAAGCAAAGAGTTAGGTTCTTTCTGCTCAATGTTCGGTCTTATGAACATTGATCCTCCTTCAATCCGCAGGAAAAAGAAAGAAAAAAGATTTCAATCTTATTCTAAAACCCCAAGATTTAATAGAAAAATATATAAAATATAACAAACCTAATCTTAAATCAAATACATTAAATTGTTGGAACTGTAACCAACCAGGTCATACGTCCAACAATTGTCTCAAAAAACCCAAGAAAACTCATAAAAGACGTCAAAAACAAAACATTAATGAATTATTTGATGATATTCCTAGTGATTCCAGTACATCCTGTTAGGCCTCGTGCTCACAAAAGAGATAAAACACACAAACACAAGCGGAAGCTACTCAAAAGTGGGTAAAATTTTTTTGCTTTTGGCCTGACGGTTTAAAACAATATAATATAAAATAGTGCGATACTCAAAGTAATCCCAGTTTAACAACAAACCAACAAAACAAAGGCTACAAGCCCCCAACGACCAATACAGCATAACATGTATCAGACACCTGGTAACAACCACAACCGAATATAACAGACTACAACAAAAGCACAGGGCATCCCCTGGCTAACAATACTGATACATATATATATGCTATACGCTACTGGGATACTAACAGCCGAAGGCTACAACCAAGGAAGGGAGCCAAAGAACTCAATGCACAGCTCAACGGAATCTGCAACAACAGTGGCCACAGGGTGTGTTCAAAGTGTGGTAATGAGCCATTCGCCTTGACACTACACCCGAATACCAGATGCATCAAACAACTCGACTTGCCGTTGCCTCGCCCATGAACTGTGGTAGTTAACCACTCGGCGCATGGTGGCTAACAAACCCAGCAGGGAGGATGAGAGTGCGGTATTTCCGCTCGCCCTCGCATCCTGGTAAGAAAACAGAGCAACAACAACGAAACAATGGCTGCAGAAGCTGAGATGAAATAACATGCCGATGAGTGTATGCAACATGTTGGACAATCAACAAGCATAAATCATATGCATAACAGCAAATACACCAGGCAATTATACACAGCATAACTCTCGGCCAGCACCACAAACAGGGCAGAACAATTCAGAAATCAGCCATTATATCCAAGCCATAAACACGCTGATTTTACAAGCTCAAATCCGTACCTGATTCGGTGCAACAATTACCACAATTCAAGCCTTGAGAATTCTGAATCCAACCTGCTAAACACACGTAAGATCTCAGGCAAACCTCAACAAAAACTCACGGCCAACAACAAAAGCTCTCGGCTGGAATCTACACTAAAACCAGCACTCAATTCTAACCCATACAACTTAACAGGAAGCTCAACTCAAGGCTAGGAACAAGATTTCAACAACTAAACTAACGGCTACCTGAACAGCGAAATACACGCACGAAAACAGCAACTTCGTGCTTTTTCTCCAGCCCACTACAGCCTCCAAAAGTGGTATGAAATGAAAGAGCTTTTTGAGAGGAGTCCAACGCTACCTCAAACGTGACAAACGGTGGCCGGAATCGACGGGAACTCGCCGGAGAAGCTCACGGTGAACAGTAACCCGAGGGTTAGAAGCGAAGAACGAAGGTTGGGAGAAAATTTTGCTAAGTATGGGATCTGTTTCAATAATTTGTTAGAGTAGATGCCCAACTAGCCAACTTGTGGCGTGTGGGTTTATAGACTCTTGTATATGACAATCTTTATATATGATATTCGCATTTATCCATATGGCATTCTTTCCTTTCATTGTGTGTATGATGATTTACAATTGCGTTGAGTAAAGACCTAGAATGCACTAAAGTGTATGTTGGATGTGATAGTGGGTATGACGGCTATCATGAAACACATCTAATAGTCACTGTGTATTCTGAACTGTTCCTAGTCGATTGGGCCGTCAAAATGAGGATAAGGCCGCCCGAGTTCAAGACTAGTATCTGCGATGCGAAGTACCATGTTTCATTGGTAGGGAGCATTGTGATGTTCTGAGCATGCAGATAGATAGTGTGACACCCAAACCCAACGGGGCCACGAGAATTGGGGTAAACAAAAATTTTCAAATAAAAGAAGGGCTAAAAGAAGATTTGTTATAAGCTGTATTCCTTATAACCAACAAGAAACAAAATACAATACAATTTCGAAGATCAGCAAGTACTCAAATACGCGCGCTACTGCTAAAAACTTTTGCGGAAACAGGGTATTTCATATAACTTTGCAATTGCGGTTTACAATAGCTGCTATTCGATATAAATATACAACCATTGATACTGATTTAATACAGCACAACCTAATCAAAACAATACAACTATGACACGGAAAACGTAGGCCTTGGATAAACACAACGCCACCCATCTGCTGATTTCAAGTTTCACCTGCTGTTCCTCCACCAGTTGTCATACCTGCACCATTTTAAAAGTTAGTGAGCCTAAAGGCTCAGCAAGTAAAATCTGAGTAGTAACAATTTCATAAACAGCAGGCAGACATCTGTTACATACATATGTTAAGGAACTTCCATAAACACTGTTATTTTCGTAAACAGTTCAATAAACATTTCAATGGCAGAAACAGGGGATAAAAGCCCAGCTTCTTCATTCATTTCAGTTTCATTTTCAGTTGATCATGGCATATAAGTTCTATTTGGTCCGTGTTGCACTTTGATCAAAATGACTTCCGATATCAGTTTTAGCATATAGCTCATATGAAAGGGCAATTGACATCTAGACAACTGCTCACCCTTCTCCTTGGTGACCGTAACTATCTATGCCATAATCTAAAATAGCTTTTGTTCCTTAACAATCCTTTCTTTAAACATACTTTGAAAT
>KV000500.1:4133-23056 GCA_001598015.1 Dorcoceras hygrometricum | reverse complement strand
TGTTAGTAAGTACTGTGATCGGGTGAGATAAGAAATAAGGTCTGAGGCGCCGAGGTGTGATGACTAAAGCCAGAGCCAGCTTCTCCTGTGTAGTATAATTCAGCTCGGCCCCCTTCAGAGCATGACTTACGAAATACACCGGTTGTGCATCTGTCCTTTCTCCCGAACTAGAACTGAACTGGTCGCTTGCGGGGTAACAGCCAGATAGACAAACAAGGGCTCCCCGAGCTCGGGTTTGTTGAGAACGGGCAATCCCTTCAGATACTCCTTCAACTCCTGAAAAGCTTTGTCGCTATGCTCGTTCCACTCAAACTGCTTGGCCTTGCGAAGTATTTTGAAGAAAGGGAGACTTCGGTCCGTAGACCTCGAGATAAATCAGGAGAGTGCAGCAATCCTCCCTGTCAACCTCTGTACCTCTTGAATATTCCGAGGTGGACACATTGAAGCCAGGGCTCGAACCTTCTCGGGGTTAGCCTCAATTCCCCGACGAGTCACCATGTAACCCAAGAATTTCTCTGTCCGAGCTCCAAATAAACACTTGTCGGGGTTCAGTTTAATCTGATAACTTCACAGAGTGCGGAAAGTCTCCTCCACATCGGATATAAAATACTTCTCTTCCCGAGACTTTATTAAGATATCGTCGACATACACCTCGACGTTTCTCCCGATCTGTTCTTTGAACACCTTATCCATCAACCTCTGATAAGTGGCCCCTGCATTTTTTAGCCCGAAGGGCATGACAACATAACAAAACGTTCCATCGGCAGTAATAAAACTGACCTTGTGCTGATCATCCTCGGCCAGTGGTATTTGATGGTACCCTTGATAAGCGTCCAAGAAGCAAAGGAGCTCGTGACCCGAGGTGGAATCAACAAGCTGATCGATCCTGGGAAGGGGATAGCAATCCTTGGGGCAGGCCTTGTTCAGATCTAGGAATTCAACGCACATCCTCCATTTTCCTGTTGCTTTAGGTACCAACACAACATTAGATAACCAAGTAGAAAAGTGTACCTCTCTGATATGCCCAGCCTGCAACAGGTCCTGGACCTGACCTCTGATTACTGCATCCTTCTCGAGCCCTAAGTGCCTCCTTTACTGAATAACTGGTCGGGAACTTGAGGAGACATTCAACCGATGCTCCATCACTTCACGTCTGACCCCCTTCAGGTCGGACGGGGACCAGGCGAACACATCCCTGTTCTTCTCCAGAAACTGGATCAACTGCACTCACACCTCCTCGGGGAGAGATTTAGCAATTTTCACCACCCCTGCGGGGGGAGCGAGGACCACTTCTTCTTCCTCGTCCTCAGTAGCCAACTGGAAATCCTCTCCGACCATATTCACACTTTCGTCCTCCCGAGCTCGAGGATGATCTTGGGCTCGGGATTTAGCTACCTTCTGCTCCACTCTAACCTCTTCCACGTAAATTTCCTCGCCACCTTCCGATCTCCCAGGACTTCTCCCAATGAATATCCAACTGGAAATTTAATATTTTGATGCAGGGCTGAGGCCACAGCTAAGAATGCAGCCATGGCTGGTCTCCGAGGATGACATTGTAAGAAGAAGGTGCATCCACCACAGTAAATTCCACCACCTTACGGTGCTCGCCCGAGCCGAGGGAAAGGGTCAATTGAACAACTCCTACTGGCTGTAGATAATGACCAGTGAATCCATACAGAGGCTTGTTCACAGGCTCCATGCGATATTCCCCAAGATCCATCTGATCCATGGCGCTCTTGAAGAATACGCTAATCGAACTCCTTGAATCCACAAAGATGCGGGCCACATCATAATTTGCGATCATTTCCCGAATGACCAGAGCATCATTGTGTGACTCAATATCCATAGGCAAGTCCTCGGGGCCAAACGAGATAGTAGGCCCCGAGCGTCTCCTTTCCACTTCCATAGTCTCCATCCGACGACACCTCGCCTTCCTTGCACGATTGGAGTCCCCATCAGTTGGTCCTCCTAAAATCATATTGATGAATCCTTGAGGCTGAGGTTTTCTCCACTCTCCTCGGGGAATTGGCTGATCCCACCCCTGAGGAGATCTTTCCCGACTGGGGGCCCTGTTACTCTACCGCCCCTTATCTTCCCTCCGAGGCCTCTTCTCCCATCGGCGTGGCTTATCCTCTACTATCGTGGCATGCACGTCGGGGTTATTCTGATGATCCGTTCCAACTATTGATCTAAAATCCGGCACTCCACAGTAGTGTGACCATAGTCCCTGTGGAAATCACAAAAACTTATCGGACTTGGGATTCCTCGGGGCCCCGTCACTACCCCGAGGTCGCTGGACAACCTTCCGCTCATCACAAATCTCCAAAGCTCGAACCTTGCTCACTTTCAGAGGTGTTCGAGTGGTAAATTCCCCCAACAGCAAAGGGGGTTCTTGTCTGACTGGACTCGGCAGGGGTCTCTCTGCCCGAGCATCCCGACCAGCCCGAGGTGGTAACCTCTGCTCACTCCTCCTCGAGAACTGTATTTCCTCTACATTGACGTACTTCTCCGCTTTAGTAAGGAGCTCATCAAACGTTTTCGACGGCTTATTGACCAGTGACTTGAAGAAATCACCCCCTCGCAACCCCTGGGTGAAAGCCCCGATCAAAAGGTCGGGCGTAGCGGATGGTACTTCAATAATAGTTCTGTTGAAGCATTTGATATACTCCCGAAGAGTTTCCTGCTCCCTCTGCTTCACACTAAACAGATTCAGTGTAGTCAGCGGTTGTTTCTTGCTGCTAGCAAACTGATGGAGAAACGCTTGGCTGAAATTCTGAAAACATTTTATGCTCCCGGTTGACAGAAGGTTAAACGAAAGCTATGCAGCTCGGACCAGAGTGGTGAGAAAAATTCTGTACTTGATAGGATTGGAATACCGGTGGAGGAGTGCGGCGTTCTCAAACCGAGACAGATGCTCCTCGGGATCTCCCATCTCGTCATACTCTCCCACATTCGGGTATTTGAAGTGCTGGGGCAGTTCGGCATCCAACACCTCACCAGAGAAGGGCACCTCCCGAGCAGGCGGGGGAGGAGGTGCCGAGCTCCTTTCCTTCCTCAGACTTTCCAGTTCTTCACGCAATTTCCTGATTACCTCAGACTGTTGGTCAGGCGGTGGCTGTGATTCAGTCCTGTCAGCTAGTATCTGCACCACAGTGGTTGCTACCAGTTCAGCTATCTTGACGGCAGTGAGAGTGGGGTTCTCCGACCCCTGAGTCATACTTTCGGTGCGGCTCGTCTCCCCAGTAGTGCCCTGAGTTCTAGCCCTCTTTGGTGGCATCTTGTATTCTTTTCCTCTTTTGATCTTCCCATAGACGGCGCCAATTGATGTAGCCAAATTAACCTCAACCGAGAGTGAATTGCTATTTTGGATTGTACATATGCTTTCTTCTCGTCGTAACTAACATTATAGAAAAAGAAAAAAAAAGATCAATCGTGTACTAAAGAGATGGTTACGTGCAAAATAATTTTACTGTTAATAATATTTGCATTGAATATCTACCCCATGCATTTTCTACTCAATTTTCCACTTAATTTTGATTGTAAACTTTATCTACTTTGATGCCCCCCATAACCACCTCGGGATCCGAGGACCGAGCAGCTCACGTGAAGTCTCGACGAGCGTTACCAAGATCGGGTGTCACACAAGTATTTCTTAGGAATAGCTCGGGAGATGGATCGAGGACCCTGCCTAGTTCGGGAATATCTCCCGAGGACTATGTCTCGACGTGATGAGAGTCCACCCCGGATACGTCTTACCTTGTGTAGAAGAATCCCGCAGGGATACGCCTTTCCTTATTTAAAGAATCCTGGGTCGATACGCCTTTCCTTATTTAGGCAAGAGGATCCCGAGGATCACGGATGATATTCATCAAGATATGCTCTTCCACCGCCTTAGCCCCTCTATAAATACCAGGTTCGCTCTCTCATTCTACACACTCTCATTCTTGTACACTTTTGCACTCAGCATATATTTCTCTCGCTTTTTCTCTCGCACTCTGCCTGACTTAAGCATCGGAGGGGCTTCACCGGACACACTTCCGATGCCCTCTGACCAGTTATTTGTGGTTTCAAACATCGAGGAAGAAGCACAATCCAGTCCCCTGTCGCTCGACGTGCCCGAGCTCCTCGACGTGGTGGTGTTTGCTCGTCGACTGAGATAATTTGGCTACATCAATTGGCGTCGTCTGTGGGAAACGTAGAAGAAAGACAAGATGCCGCCAAAGAGGACTAGAGCTCAGGGTACTGGAGAAACCAGCAACATGGAGAGTACTGCTCGAGGGGTCGGAGAACCCCAGTCGCGCCCACTGCCCGACCAACAGTCTGAGGAGATCAGGAAATTGCAGGAGGAAATCGAAAGTCTGAAGAGGGAAAGAAGCTCGGCACCTCCTCCCCCGCCTGATCGGTAGGTGCCCTTCTCTGCTGAGGTGTTGGCTGCTGAGCTGCCTCAGCACTTCAAGTTCCCGAACGCAGGAGAGTATGACGGTATGGGAGATCCTAAGGAGAATTTGTCTCGGTTTGAGAACGCGACACTCCTCCATCAGTATGCTGATCCTATTAAGTGCAAGATCTTTCTTACCACTCTGGTCCGGGCTGCGCAACAGTGGTTTAAACTCCTGCCAACGGGAAGCATCAAGTGTTTTCATGATTTTAGCCAGGCTTTCCTCCATCAGTTCGCTAGCAGCAAGAAACAGTCGATGACCACGCTGAACCTATTTACTGTAAAACAGAAGGAACAGAAAACTATTCGGGAGTACATCAGGCGCTTCAACAGGACCATTATTGAGGTGCCATCTGCCACGCTCGACCTATTGATCGGAGCTTTCACCCAGGGGTTGCGAGGGGGTGATTTATTTAAGTCCATGGTCAAGAAGCCCCCGAAGACGTTTGATGAACTCTTGACTAAAGCAGAGAAGTATGTTAACGTGGATGAGATACAATCCTCGAGGAGGAATGAGCAAAGGTTACCGCCTCGGGCTGGTCGGGATGCTCGGGTATAGAGACCCCAGCCGAGGCCATCTAGGCCAGAACCCCCTTTGCTGCTGGGAGAATTCACTGCTCTGATACCGCTAAAGGTGAGCAAGGCTCGAGCTCTGGATATTTGTGATGAGAGGAAAGTAGTGCAACAACCTCGAGGAAGCGACGGGGCCCCGAGGAATCCCAGGTCAGACAAGTTTTGTGATTTTCACAGGGATTATGGTCACACTACTGCAAAGTGTCGCCTTTTGGATCAAGATTTGGAGCGTATCATTCAAAGAAACCCCGACCTACGAGCGGCGCTAGTGGAGGATAAGCCGCGTCGGTGGGAGAAGAGGCCTCGGAGGGAAGACAGTGGGCGAAACCATAATAGGGCCTCAGGTCGGGAGAGAACACCTCAAGGGCAGGATCAACAACCTTCCCTAGGCGAGAGGAGGTCCCCTCAACCTCGGGGAGTCATCAACGTGATATCCGGAGGACCTACTGATGGGGACTCTAATCGGGCGAGGAAGGCTCGGTGTCGTCGGATGGAGACTATGGAGGTGGAGAAGAGGCACTCGGGGCCCAACATCTCATTTGGCCCCGAGGACCTACCTATGGATGTGGAAGCACACAATGACGCTCTGGTTATTCGGGCAATGATTGCAAACTATGAAGTGGCCCGCATCTTTGTGGACTCAGGGAGCTCGGCCAATGTGTTCTTTAAAAGCACAGTGGATCAGATGGACCTCGGGGAGTATCGTGTGGAGCCCGTGAATACACCTCTGTATGGTTTCACGGGTCATTCTCTGCAGCCAGTGGGAGTTGTTCAGCTGCCTCTCTCGCTGGGATCGGGTGGGCATAGGAAGACTAAAGTGATGGAATTTACTGTGGTGGATGCTTCCTCTTACTACAACGTTATCCTGAGAAGGCCGACCATTGCGGCATTCTTAGCGATGGCCTCGGCCTTGCATCAGAAGATCAAGTTTCCTGTGGGGAATTCAGTAGGGGAGGTGCTCGGAGATAGGAAGATGATGAGGAAATGTTATGTGGAAGAAGTCAGAGTGGAGCAGAAAGTAGCTAAGTCTCGGGCCCAAGACCATCCAAGGGCTCGGGAGGACAGAGGAGTGAATGTGGTCGGGGATGAGTTCCAGCTGACCACCGAGGATGAGGAGGAAGAAGTAGTCCTCGTTCCCCCAGCTGGAGTTGTCAAGATAGCAAAGACTCTTCCTGAGGATGTACGAGCACAGTTGGTACAATGCCTCGATAAGAACAAGGATGTGTTTGCCTGGTCCCCGTCCAATCTGAAGGGGGTCAGGAACGAAGTAATGGAGCATAGGCTGAATGTTTCCTCGGGCTCTCGACCAGTTATATAGAAAAGAAGACACTTTGGGCCCGAGAAGGATGCAGTGATCAGGGCTCAGGTCGGGGAATTATTGCAAGACGAGCACATCAGAGAGGTACACTTTCCTACCTGGTTATCTAATGTTGTTCTGGTGCCGAAAGCTACAGGGAAATGGAGAATATGTGTTGACTTTCGAGACTTGAACAAGGCGTGCCCCAAGGACTGTTATCCTCTTCCAAGGGATTGATCGGCTCGTCGATTCCACTCGGACACGAGCTGCTCAGTTTTCTGGATGCTTATCAGGGTTATCACCAAATACCGCTAGCCGAGGAGGATCAGCGCAAGGTCAGTTTTATTACTGCCGATGGAACTTTCTGTTATGTTGTTATGCCCTTCGGGCTCAAGAATGAAGGGGCCACTTATCAGAGGTTGATGGATAAGGTTTTCAAAGAGCAGATCGGGAGAAACGTCGAGGTATATGTCGATGATATATTAATAAAGTCTCGGGAGGAGAAGAATTTTATATCTGATGTGGAGGAGACTTTCCGCACTTTGCGGGATTATTGAATCAAGCTAAACCCTGGTAAGTGCCTATTTGGAGCTCGGACAGGGAAGTTCTTGGGTTACATGGTGACTCGTCGGGGAATTGAGGCTAACCCCGAGAAGGTGCGAGCTCTGGCTTCAATGTGTCCACCTCGGAATATTCAAGAGGTACAGAGGTTGACAGGGAGGATTGCTGCTCTCTCCCGATTTATCTCGAGGTCTGCGGACCGAAGTCTCCCTTTCTTCAAAATATTCCGCAAGGCCAAGCAGTTTGAGTGGAACGAGCATAGCGACAAAGCTTTTCAGGAGTTTAAGGAGTATCTGAAGGGATTGCCCGTTCTCAACAAACCCGAACTCGGGGAGCCCTTGTTTGTCTATCTGGCGGTTACCCCGCAAGCGGCCAGTTCAGTTCTAGTTCGGGAGGAAGGACAGATACATCAACCAGTGTATTTTGTAAGCCATGCTCTGAGGGGGGGCGAGCTAAATTATACTACACAAGAGAAGTTGGCTCTGGCTTTGGTTGTTACTGCTCGGCGCCTCAGGCCTTATTTCTTATCTCACCCGATCACTGTCCTTACTAATAGCGCGTTGGGGCAAATTGTCTCTCACCCCGACGCCTCCGGAATACTTGTCAAGTGGGTTACCGAGCTCAGCGAGTATGATATACAGTTCAGACCTCGGGCAGCGAATAAGGCGTGGCATTGGCAGATTTCTTGATAGAAACAGTGCATCTCGAGCAAGAGGAGAGATGGAAAGTTTATGTGGATGGATCTTCTTGCTCATCGGGAAGTGGCGTCGGGATAGTTATGGGTCCCCCTGGGGAGAAGAAACAAGTCTAGCAATAACTCTCGACTTCAAGGCCTCTAATAATGAAGCGGAATATGAGGCCCTACTCATCGGGCTCCGAGCAGCAAAGAATATGGGGATCGCTCGGGTGCTACTCTATTCTGATTCCCAGTTGGTGATTCAACAGAGCACTGGGAAATTCGACATCTAAAATGATAAAATGGTGAAGTATGCGGAGGCATTGAACAAGTTGACGGAGGCCTTCTCTGAGGTGATTCTAGAGCAGATACCTCGGGAAAGCAATGAAAAGGCGGATAAACTAGCGAGGATGGCTAGCTCCCTTTCCCCATCCTCGGGAAGCGAGATACAAGGGAAATAGTTACTATCACAAGTATATCAGGTAGGGCATAACCACGAGATAATACCGACTTCCGACTGGCGACATGATATTTTGGAGTATATTCTGCGAAGGGTGGTGCCCGACGACCCACGTCGAGCTCGGGAGATCAAGCGCCGAGCACTACGCTTCGTCATCTTGGATGATCAATTATACAAGAGGCATCCTCGGGAAGCGAGATACAAGGGAAATAGTTACTATCACAAGTATATCAGGTAGGGCATAACCACGAGATAATACCGACTTCCGACTGGCGACATGATATTTTGGAGTATATTCTGCGAAGGGTGGTGCCCGACGACCCACGTCGAGCTCGGGAGATCAAGCGCCGAGCACTACGCTTCGTCATCTTGGATGATCAATTATACAAGAGGTCTTTCTCACGACCACTGCTGAAGTGTATTGGGCCCGACGAGGCCAAGTATGTATTGAGGAAAATCCATGAGGGATGTTGTGGGAATCACCTCGGGGCAGTGGCTTTGGCTCGGAAGGCTCTACTCGCTGGTTTCTTTTGGCCTACTATGCAACAGGATGCTACTACTCTCGTCCGATCTTGCCAAGGCTACCAAAAGCATGCTAATTTACAAAAACAGTCGGCCGAGCCCTTGAGGAATATTATCTCCTCGTGCCCGTTTGATCAATGGGGCATGGATATTGTGGGTCCTTCCCACCAGCTGGAGGGCAGAGGAAGTTCTTATTAGTCGCCGTGGATTACTTCTCTAAATGGTGGAGGCCGAGCCCGTAGAAAAGCTATCTGAGGCTGAGGTATTGAGATTTCTGTGGAAAAATATTGTCTGTGTCGTTTTGGAATACCTCGGCGACTCATCTCTGATAATGGGAGATAATTCTGTGGAGCTAAAGTTCGAGCATGGTGTCAGGAATGGAAGATCGAGCAAGTCTTCACCTCGGTGGCCTATCCTCAAAGAAATGGACAGGTAGAGGTCACCAACCGAACCATCGTGCAAGTCCTCAAAGCACGATTGGACTCATCTCGAGAGAGATGGGTGGACGAATTACCAAGTATACTATGGGCTTATCGGACAACTACCCGAGTAGCTACCGGCGAAAAGCCTTACTGCATGGTATATGGTACAGAGGCAATTCTGCCAGCAGATATCGGCCAAGATAGTCTTTGGGTCATGGAGTATGCAGAAGATAATGGAAAGATAAGGAGCCTCGAGCTGGATCAACTCGAGGAAAGGAGGGCTCGGGCCGTCATGTGCTTAGCAGCCTACCAGAGGAGAATGGAGCAGGCTTATAACAAGAGAGTTAGACCTCGGAAGTATGAGTTAAGAGACCTCGTCTGGAGGAGGATACAATATCAAGAGGACAGAGGAAAGCTGGATCCGAAGTATGAAGGGCCATACAAGGTGGTCGGGAAAGCTGGAGTCACCGCTTATTATCTGGAGGATGCGCAGGGGAAGAGAGAACGTCGGCCCTAGAATATTATTCATCTTCGGAAGTATTACGCTTAAGTTCTTTATTATTTGTAAAAACGTTTTGCTCGGATACTGCTTGTAACAGCTATCTTATGGAATAAAAGTTATTTTTCTCTCAACCCATGGTCTTTACTAGCCAACACCTCGGGTGGCAACCCCATTTGAGCACTTAAGTCCAGTTTCGCACTGGCCACCCCTCGCGTAGCTCTCTACGCACACATAAGCCCGACCAGCTCGGCACTTAAGCCCAGTTCCGCACTGTCACCTCCTCGGGTGGCAACCCCACTTGAGCACTTAAGCCCAGTTCCGCACTGGTCACTCATCGCGTAGCTCTCTACGCACGCATAAGCCCGATCAGCTCGGCACCTAAGCCCAATCCCACGCTGGTCACCTCCTCGGGTAGCATATCTATCCGAGCATAAACGCCCGACCAGCTCGAACAGACAACTTGCTATAACAAGGTCAAACAAGGGCAAGAGGCGGACCTATCCGAGCGCTCCCTCTTGTAAACTCGACCACCACAAGAGATTAACGCTAAGGAGCTCCCGATCGGTCATGCGTGCTCATACAACTGTATTCAATTATTAGTGATTATACTTCCCTCGACTTGTTAAGCTTATCTCGCTCGGTTACTCATAAGGGTCGGAGGAAAGCCTCTGAGGGGGGGTGGGGAGCTCAGGGGGTTAACATCGGCGTTGCCCTGTTCCTCCTCTTCCTCCTCGGCGTCTTCGTTGGGCATATCCATCAAGGCCTTTTTTTGTCAAGGAAGGAAGATGGGTGCTCCTCGTCAGAGTAGATGTTAGCTCGGAATTGAGCCAGGCAGCCGGCGAAGCCATCCTTGAAGTAGCGCAAGGCCTTCTTCTCGCAAAGGGTGTCGAACTCAGGGGACTACAGAAATTCCTCCTTGCTTAGATCCCACGCGTGGATGGCCTCGCTCTTCAGCCTCCCAACCTCTTCCTCGGCGTGGGCCTTGGTCTCCCCGAGCTCGATCTCGATGGCAGTTTTCTTATCAAGCGCGAGCTCGGACTTGGTCACCTCCCGGGCAGCCTTCTCGGTCGCCAGCTGGGCCTCCAACTCCTTCTTATGGGCCTCGGCCGCCCTCTGGTCTTGAGCCCTAAGGGCCTCCAGTTCCTCCAGCCGTGCCACCAGCTCGGCATGTTGACCACTCGCCTCGTCAAAGGACCGGAGGTTGCATTCGCAGCTTGGTGAGCTCGGGTGAGGCGTCTTACCACCTCACCCTCCCAAGCCATTTACTGCACAAGGAGCAAAAGTTAGTATTAGCACGAGTGGGACGCTAAGGCCCGGAGAGATCAAGAGCATACCGAAGTAATTTGGGCCACGAAATGACTCACAGCCTCTGAGTCATTGGCTCCCCTCAACAGATCAATATCCCGATCAGGGGCCATATATCAAATGTACCTTGTGGCCACTACCCCTGACGGAGAAGCCACCAGCGAGTCCTGGGTGTAGTCTAGAGTAGGAACTCGCCCAGGCCCCTTTGTCTTCAGGGAAAAGGCTTCAGCAATGGTGATGACCGGTGGGGACTTGGGACGATCCTCGGTTATATGCTTCGAGGGCGTCGGCACCCGACCCTCCTTGGGAATACGCTCGGGCCGGGACCCCGACGTCGAGGCCTCCTTCTTCTTCTTCTCACGCCTGGCCTCCTTCTCGGAGGGGGTAGAGGCCCTCCTCTTCTTCGTCGCCTTCTTGGAGGGCGCGGCAGCGCCCGAGGAGCCCGCCGTGGCTTCCTCCTCCATCAGCCTCAGCATCTCTGCCTTGCCCATTTGTTCATCTACAAAGGGAGGAACAAAATAAATGTTAATTCATACAAGCATGAGCTCGGGTACAATATAAGGACGTGGCTAAGGCAAGACATGGCTATACCGAGATCCCCAACCAGCTCGACCCCCCTCCTGCTGAAATCGAAGAAACATTGGAGATCTTCATGGATAAGCTCGGGAGAATTATAGCTATTTCCGCGCATGGCGTCTAGGAAGGAGGCCAAGTTCGGGGACCGGTCGGGGGTTCGGGGAGTTAGGGTATACATGTTGTCCCGCCAGTGCATCTCACACTTCCAAGGGTCCCTCTTCTTCCCCACCCGTTTCATTTAAAGCATATACTGTTTTTCCTCAGTTCTGTGTTTGCTTTCCTATTTATGTCCATGATATAGCAATGTTTATGTTCATGCTTGGTTATGAAAATGAAAGATTCGGGTTCACAGTATTGTTTTCTGTTTTAAAACTCACCAGCATGTTTTCACGCAGATATTGATGTTGTTTTTAAAACATTGAGCAGTACAGATTCTAGTTCATTGTAAGATTATGAAGTTCTTCTTTCTGGTGAATGGCGGTGTCTGGAATTGACTCCAAGTAATGGTGATGCTGGTTGAATCGGGACTTTGTTCAGGTTTGATAGGCGGAATCGGTATCTTTGGATGTCGTTCAGGACGCTGCAGCACTAGTTCAATAGACAAATCTGTTTTTCTACGCTAGCGATAGTTGTGACGCCCGAGCCATGGGATCACGGATTTGGGGTGAATTAAAATTTTGAAATAAAAATAAGGGCTAAACGGAAATTTGTTATAAGTTGTATTTCTTATAACTTAGGAAAATTTCGAAACACAAACAAAACTGACATACACATGTTCGGCGCCAAGTACTGAAAATTGCGGAAAAACAGATTTGATATATATACTGCAAATGCGACATTACAACATCTGAAATTCTATATAAATTTACTACTGTTGCAATTGATCTAATACAAATGTCTATGATAAAAGAAAACAACAGCTAAGACACGGAAAACTCTGTCCATAGATAAATAGTTCACCACCCAGTTGTCTCAGCTTCCACCTTCCACTTGACCCATAACTGTCTCACCTGCACCATTTTAAAAGCTAATGAGCCTAGGGGCTCAGCAAATAAAATCTGAGTAATAACAAATTCATTTAACACAGGCAGACATCTGAACATTTACATAACTTAGTTTAAAGGAACTTCATTTAAACATAAACATTCTTTCGTAAACTTTCTTAAACTTTCTTTCATAACTTTGGATGCGGGGACAATAACCCAAATCCCTTCATTTAATTTCTTGAACTTTATGATTTATGGCTTAGAAGCTCTCCTTAGGTCCGTTGTGCACTTGATCAAATGACTTCTGATATCAGTTCTAGCATATAGCTCATAGTGAAGGGGTATACAGATCCGTCAATCCGTAATCCTGATCCTTCCTGCTGTTGAAGGGGCACACTGGTTCGTCAGCCAGGCACTCACCCTTCCTTATGAACGTCTGTTATCTATGCCATAAATCCTTAAAATAAATTTTCATTCCTTTAAACTCTTATCTTTGGAAATTATTCTTTGAAATCTCACTGGGTTCGCTTCTTTTAAACTTGCTTCACATTTTAAAACTTACTGAGTATCAGATTTGACTACTGGAAAATGATCGCTGAAATGCAAACAGATTTCTCTATAGGAAACTGTACTGGAAAGCAAAAAGATTCGATTATGAAAATACATCGTTAACATTGAAACAGATGTCGTTGGTCAACTCAGATGTCAACGCAGGAATAGTGTTTAAAAAGAAACAGATGTCTGATTATAGAATAGTAAATCTAGCGTGAAACAGATATGTCCAACGGAATAGTGTTTAGGAGTAAAACAGCTGCTACTTGGTCAACTCAGATGTCAACGCAACTAATTTGGTCAACTCAGATGTCAATGAATAAGCGTAAGCGACTTAACAGTGAAATATTTAATACTGTGAAATGTGTTGTGCACTTGATCAAATGACTTCTGATATCAGTTCTAGCATATAGCTCATAGTGAAGGGGTATACAGATCCGTCAATCCGTAATCCTGATCCTTCCTGCTGTTGAAGGGGCACACTGGTTCGTCAGCCAGGCACTCACCCTTCCTTATGAACGTCTGTTATCTACGCCATAAATCCTTAAAATAAACTTTCATTCCTTTAAACTCTTATCTTTGGAAATTCTTCTTTGAAATCTCACTAGGTTCGCTTCTTTTAAACTTGCTTCACATTTTAAAACTTACTGAGTATCAGATTTGACTACTGGAAAATGATCGCTGAAATGCGAACAGATTTCTCTATAGGAAACTGTACTGGAAAGCAAAAAGATTCGATATGAAAATACATCGTTAACATTGAAACAGATGTCGGTGGTCAACTCAGATGTCAACGCAGGAATAGTGTTTAAAAAGAAACAGATGTCTGATTATAGAATAGTAAATCTAGCGTGAAACAGATATGTCCAACGGAATAGTGTTTAGGAGTAAAACAGCTGCAACTTGGTCAACTCAGATGTCAACGCAACTAATTTGGTCAACTCAGATGTCAATGAATAAGCGTAAGCGACTTAACAGTGAAATATTTAATACTGTGAAATCTGACCAAAATCTGATGTGTAACGAAAACACTAGCTGAATTGAAACTTCTGATTTAAATACGGAATTTAGTCGCTAGCATAAGAAACGAAGTCTGAATAAGAACTTGGTGCTGCAACATCACGAACGACATCTATGATACCAGTTCTGCCTATCAAACCAGACTTACTTCTGATTCAACTAGCATCTCCGATTACATAGAGTCAAATTCAGATGTTACCATTCACCAGAAAGAAGAACATTCATAAACATACGTTACTCAAATCTGAACTCCTCAGTTCTTTTAAGCATCCTTAACTTTTTTAAAACATTCTGGAAAAACTTTGGAAGCAGAAAACATAACTTTGAACCCAATCTTTCTTTTTCTTTAAACATTAGTAAATCTTCTTTGAACATGAACTTAAACATAACTTTAAACATACAGGCAAGAAGATCCATAAAATGAGAAAATCAATATATGCTTCAACTGGTGTAGCAAAGGATCAGATTTTACTTGCCTTTGAACTGAGCTTTTACAACGGCAGTTGGTTCTTGCAGAGTTCCTCCTCCTCAAGCAATAACAGCGAGCTTATTTTAAAATATTTGAGAGAACACAAGAGTTTTCTTTCTGTAAATGAAATGAATCTTTCCTTCAAAAACAGGTATTTGGATGGGAGGGATTAGTGGCTAGTGAGGTGTTACTATCAAGCATGACACGCCTTATCTAAAGTTATGAATTTTGGTAAAATTTCCCTCTCAATATTTTCATTTGCAAATATACCAAACCCTTTTAAAAAGAAATCATTTCGTTCTCCTAAATATCATTTTCAACAGATTTCTAAAATATGCTCGTGTATTGCGCTTGGAGTGACATCTGCTGGAACTTGCTGCGTTGTGCCTCACTTCTGAAATTAATAAAATCAGCTTTCATAATATAGCTTATTCTAACATTTAATTTGTCATTTTGACCCTTGAAGTAAATAAGATTCAAACATGTGGTCCTATGGATTTTGGGCGTTACAACTCTACCCTCCTTATTGAAATTTTGTCCTCAAAATTTACTTACCAAACAGATATGGATAAAGGTTAAGCATATCAGCTTCTGTCTCCCACATACCTTCTCGCTCAGACTGGTTAGATCATTGTATCTTAACCATAGGAATACTACGATTTCTTAACTTTCTAACTTCTCGAAGAAGAATCCTCTCTGGTCTCTCTTCGTAACTTAAATCTGGTGCTAACTGGATTGGCTCATGGCTTAGCACATGTGAAGGGTTAGGAATATATTTTCTCAAAGCTGAAACATGAAAAACGCTATGCACTTCTGACAGCTGCAGGGGCAGTGCTAATCGATAAGCTAGCGCTCCTATTATTTCTAGAATCGCATATGGTCCAATATATCTTGGACTCGGCTTTCCTTTCTTCCCAAAGCGTATTACTCCTTTCATTGGAGAAATTCTCAGAAATACATGATCGCCGATTTCAAAATTCAGCTCTCTTCTCCTATTATCTACATAACTCTTCTGCCGACTTTGAGCAGCTTTCGTTCGTTCTCTTATCTTTCTAACAGCTTCCGCTGTTTGCTCTACTACATCTGGTCCTAATCCAGCTCTCTCACCAACTTCATCCCAGTGAAGGGGTGTTCTACACTTGCGGCCATAGAGAGCTTCATATGTAGCCATCTGGATAGATGCTTGAAAACTTTTATTTTACGCAAATTCTACCAATGGTAATTTTAGATCCCAACTCTCTGAAAAATCCACAATACATGCTCTGAGCAAATCTTCCAAAATCTGAATCACCCTTTCTGATTGACCATCTGTCTGGGGGTGAAAAGCTTTGCTAAAGGTCAACTTCGTACCCAAATATCTATGAAAACTCTTCCAGAAAGCTGAGGTAAACTTCGGATCTCTATACGATACTATGGAAAGTGGAACACCATGTAGCCTAACTATTTTATTCACATACAAACTGCATATCTACTCACATGGTAGGTTGTCTTAACTGGTAAGAAGTGAGCAGACTTAGTGAGTCTGTCTATTATAACCCAAATAGAGTTATATCCTTGAGCAGTCTTAGTAGACCAACTACAAAATCCATCGCTATACACTCCCACTTCCATTCTGGAATAGGCAGTGGCTTCAATAATTCTGCTGGTCTTTGGTGTTCAGATTTCACCAATTGACAATTTAAACACTCATAAACAAATTTGGCAATGTCTCGCTTCATTCCTGGCCACCAATACAATTTCTGGAGGTCTTTATACATCTTAGTACTCCCTGGATGTACTGAATATGGGGCTGTATAGGCCTCTGTCATGAGATCTGATCTCAAGGTGCTACTTGGGGCACCCAGATTCTTCCCAGATATCTGATTATTTCTCCTTCTGAAAAGTAGAGGTTACTGCCTCTCTCTCTATCTTGCTTAACCCATTTCTAAAGTTGCTCATCCTTGGGTTGTCCCTCTCGAATCCGATCTATCAGATTTGACCTTATGGAGAGATCTACCAAAACCATAGTACTACCACTGGTCACTATTTCTATTCCAGACTTCTCAATATCATACTCCAACAGATTTCCTACTCAAGGCATCTGCCACCACATTGGCTTTTCCTAGGTGATAACTGATTGTTCAATCATAATCCTTCTGGGTGAAGAAGTACTTGAGGCTCTTATGGTCAGTGAATATTTCACACTTCTCCCCATAAAGATAATGTCTCCAAATCTTAAGGGCAAAAGCTACAGCATCCAACTCTAAGTCATGCGTAGGATAATTCTTCTCATGATCCTTAAGTTGTCTGGAAGCACAGGAAATCACTCTCCGGTCCTGCATCAGTACAGCACCTAAACCCATTTTTGCCGCATCTGTATAGATGAAAAACTTTCCTTGGTCAGATGGCATAACTAACACAGGGGCTTCTATCAGCGCTTGCTTCAACTTGTCAAAGCTGATTTGACATTCTGGAGTCATTCATACTTAACCAGCTTCCTTGTCAGCGAGGTCAAGGGAACAGCTATCTTAGAAAATCCTTGGATAAATCGCCTATAATATCCGACTAAACACAAGAAACTCCTTATCTCTGAAACAGATCTTGGTACTGGCCAGTCACGAAAAACTTCTACTTTAGCTCGGTCAACTTCTAATCCATCCTTAGATATAATATGACCTAAGAATGCTACTTTCTCCAACCAGAAGTCTCACTTTCTAAATTTATCAAACAACTGCTTATTCTTCAACACCTGAAGCACAGTCCTCAAATGATCGACATGCTCATATCTGGTCTTAGAATATACTAGGATATCATCTATGAACACAACTACAAATTGGTCCAGAAATGGTTGGAAAACTCTATTCATTAAATCCATGAAAGCTGATGGAGCATTCGTAAGCCCAAAAGGCATTACTAAGAACTCATAGTGACCATAACGAGTTCTGAAGGCTGTCTTATAGACATCTGATGCCTTAATCTTTAACTGATGGTAACCAGAGCTCAAATCAATCCTAGAAAAGACTACTGATCCTTTCAACTGGTCAAAAAGATCCTCAATTCTAGGAAGGGGATATTTATTCTTAATGGTTAGTTTATTCAGCTCTCTATAATCTATACACAACCTCAGACTTCCATATTTCTTCTTAACGAAAAGAACAGGGGCTCCCCACGGGACGTACATGGTCTAATAAATCCCTTATCCAACAGATCTTGTATCTGTTCCTTTAGTTCCTTCATTTCTGATGGAGCTAATCGATAGGGTGGTCTCGAAACTGGAGCTGCTCCTGGAACTAAGTCAATTGAAAATTCCAGTTCTCTATCTGGTGGTAATCCATGAATATCCTCTGGAAAAACTTTGGGAAACTCATTCACTACCTCCACATCTGAAAGTTGGGGCTTACTAATCGTTGCTAAGGACGAAAAACTTGCCAATAATCCTACCCCTCCTTTCCTCAAACAACGTTGAGTCTTAAGAGCTGATATAATACGGGTAATGCTCCAAACATGATTGGCTTCAAACTTAAATGGATCTCCTCTGTGTGGATTAACCACTACTGTTCGAAGCTTAAAGTCTATCACTACTACATACTTAGTAAGCCAGTCTACTCCCTAAATCATATCGAACTCAGGCATTGGTAACACAATTAAATTAGCAGTGTGAGGATTGGGAATTCGAAATAGTGATTAATCGGATTTGTATAGGATTAGTCACGATATTTTATAATTTCGAATTTTCAGATTTCAGATTTCAGACTTTAGATTTTGGTGAAGTCTGGTTGATGATTTTCGGATTTCTCCTTGAGATGTTATGCTTCGAGTTGTAAGCTTATTTAGGGTGAAATCTGATGTTCCCCGAGCGTTGCGTGTGTTGCCGTGATAAGGTAGTGGAACGATGTCGTTTTAGTGAGATATGCTCGTGGAAGTTATCGTGTAACGCCCCAAAATCCATAGGACCACATTTATGCATTTCATAAATCTTATGGGCCACTTTGGCAATTTTTAATTATCATGTATCTGCTGAATTGTTTATTTCAGCAGGTAAAGGTGCGTTGCAGCTGGTACCAGCAGGTAACTCCAAAGAGCAATGCACAAGTTGGTTTGAAATGGATTGTAAAATGTTTTAAGGAGGTAAAATGATTTCTTTTGAAAAGGGTTTGGTGTTTTATAAATTAAAATACTATGAAGGGAATTTTACTAACTTTTAGGAGTGTGTCATGCTTGATTTTACAAGTAGCTTGCCACTAATCCCTTTCATATAAAAACCTGTTTTCAAAGTAAGACTTTTATCATTTGCAAAGAAAAGTTTAAAGTGTTCTTCAAAAGATTTTTAAGAAAGGATAGTGCGTTGCTCAAAGGGAGGATTCCTGCAGGAAATTGCTGTTGTTGCAAAACTTTAAATCAAGGCACGTAAAAGCTGATCTTTTTCTACACCATTTGAAGCATATATTGTGTTTTAATGGATCTGCTTGCCTGTTTATTGTTGAAATGTTTAAAGTTCATGTCTGAAATGATTTAGACATGAAAAGGAAAGAAAGATGGGTTCGAAAATGATGTTTTGATGTTTATAATGCTTCCAGTATGTTTT
>KV000498.1:3121-25208 GCA_001598015.1 Dorcoceras hygrometricum | reverse complement strand
CGTCATACCCACTATCACATCTAACATACGCTTTAGTGTAATCTAGGTCTTTACTCAACACAATTGTAAATCATTACACACATAATGAAAGTAAAGAATGCCATATAAAAGAATGCAAATATCATATATAAAGATCGTTTGCACAAGAGTCAATGAAAACCCACACGCCACAAGTTGGCTAGTTGGGCATCTACTCTAACAGTTGGTACTCAGTAGTAGCGCGAGAAGATGTCAACGCTAGTCAACTCAGCAGTGAAAGTGTAGCGAGAGGTAGCTGTTAGCATTAGCACGCGTGCGAGATGATGCCACGTGTTATTCAACACAACTGAGTTGACCGTTGGTTGGTAACGTTGTTCAGATGTCGCTAGAGAAAGATATCTGTTTCAACTGTGGAAGCTATGCTACGTTGTTTTGATTAGATGGTGCGACGTCGTTTGTTGTGGAGTTAGTAACTCGTTTAGACATCTGAACCATTTCAGTATAGCCAGTTGGGAGCGAAAGCTGGATTCCGCTTTGAGAGGACTTTTGCCTTAACTTAAGCAGAGATCTGAATTGTTTAGAACAGTAGTGATTCGAGGATTTATATAACAAGTGCTGCCCAACACTTAGCATATTTTGAACCCGATATTCCTCATCGTTTTCTCCAGTAAACCCTCGATAGATAATGTTCATTCGAACCCTTGTCCTGTAAATTGCCTTCGATTTCTGCCGTTGTTTGGAGCGAGATTGGTGGCGCTGAGCTCGTCTTGAGTATCTCTTTCGATCGATATCAGTTAGGTGGCTTGAGTCGAAGTTGGAAAGGGAACGCGAAGTAGCAGTGTTTCTCGAACGAAATTTTTAGGATAAAATTTATAGTTTTGGTGATAACAAAAATAAGAAAAGATTTGGACCTAAACGATGAATTTCGAATAATCTTCTCACAGAGATTAGAGGTTGCTGACAACAGTGATTGGTTTGAGTTACAGTTATGGTTTTGTCTTCAGCAGTCTTTGTGTAATTTACTCTGCAAATTTATTTTTATCGGCTGCTAAGTTTTGTCATCACCAAAAATGGGGAAATTGTTAGGATAAAATTTATAGTTTTGGTGATAACAAAAATAAGAAAAGATTTGGACCTAAACGATGAATTTCGAATAATCTTCTCACAGAGATTAGAGGTTGCTGACAACAGTGATTGGTTTGAGTTACAGTTATGGTTTTGAGTTGATCAGAATCAGAGCTTGGAACAGTGGAGTTATTGATTTGGTTATTCGGGTTATCAGGTCAGAAATCTACTGTTAATGGAGCATTGAGGATGATGATATCTGCCAACACACTTGATTATTGTATTGATGATAGTATCTGCCAACAGATTTTGCTACAGTATTGTTTTTGGAAACAGTATGAGTATCGCTTGCTTTCAACAGATTTGATGACGTCAGCCACAGTAGAATATCAAACATCATGACGTCACCATCATATTTAGCTACAATGGTCATATAACAGATACGATGACGCCAGCTACAATAGAGAAACAGATTTGATGACATCATCAGTGCTGAAATTTGCAAGTGGTTTAATTGTGCTTACCGCGACAGATATCTTAATAGTAAGAAACTATTCATTTGTCTTCAACAAAGAAAGATCTGTCGACATAAATGGTTTCAGGCGTAAGCATAAAGTTGATTCAAATTCGATCGTATGCTCAATTGGAAAAGATCGATGGCCAAAACAAGAATCGTTCAAACTGCCTGAAATTAAGGAGACGAGATTGGTACTAATTTTGGAAGAATAGTACACATCGTCAGAGATCGTTGCAACGGGATTACACATACATGGAATCGACAAATTTGCTATGAAGATACGCAATTTACCATGTAGTGGAGCGGGATTGACGTCGAAAAATTGTTAGAATTTCAAAAAGGATTTTGTTGCCTTATCGGAATAATCGACCGTTGAATGAAGAGTACAAATAGCAGATGTTTTGAATTGAAGAACAACTCTCGCCATCGCTACTGCTGAAACGCTGTCAAACTGAATTCTCGAGCTATTCCTTATTGAAGCATACTTAAAGCTCACAAGACTCGAAGAACAAAACTGTTGTTTTTCATTGATATACCTTCGAGTCATTCTCTGGTTCAACCTTTGAATCGAGTTTCTGTGTTTAGAAACCAGAGAAATTTACAGTCTCAAATACGTGCATTTCATTGTAATATCTTATTGAGTCTGTAACAAACGTGCTCTCAAAAGCCGTTTGAAAATATTACCAAGTGTTGTAAACCAGCAGCTGTGTCTGCTTGGATTGGTGGGAGATACTAGGAGTTCTTGTAGCTGCTGGTTGTGGGATCGGGTGTTTGTAGAAGGTCTACTTGCATCAAATCTTCTAGTGATACCTTCCGAGGAGGAAGAAGTGGAGACGTAGGATATTAATATCCGAACTTCCAGAAACAAATCCTGAACTCTTATCTCTTTACGCTCTTGATACTGCATTTACATATTATTACTGTTCACAAGTTAATCGGCCTTTTTCCGCACAAACATTGTTGGCCGAAAGACTTGCATAAAAACTGAGATACCTTAAGTCTGGTAACTCGGACTTAAGTTAAGCCGTGCGTGTAAAACATTTTAAAATAGTGATACCTTCCGAGGAGGAAGAAGGGGAGACGTAGGATATTAATATCCGAACTTCCAGAAACAAATCCTGAACTCTTATCTCTTTACTTTAAGCTCTTGAATACTGCATTAACATATTATTATTACTGTTCACAAGTTAATCGGCCTTTTTCCGCACAAACATTGTTGGCCGAAAGACTTGCATAAAACTGAGATACCTTAAGTCTGGTAACTCGGACTTAAGTTAAGCCGTGCGTGTAAAACATTTTTAAAGATTTCAAAAATCGAAGGAGTTCATTCAACCCCCCCCCCCCCTTCTGAACTCCTGTTCATATATTGATCCTATTTCTGGGACCATCACAGGCTGCTGAAATGGCCTAAACTGAGTCTCCCCTAACCTCTGCTGCTGGGCTAGAAAAGAAAGACCTCTATACGATCCACCTCGACCCTGTGGTGGAGCGGCGGTATGCTGCGATCCAGACAAAGGACACACTCTCGCAAAGTGCTCGTACTGACCACAGACATTACAAGAACCCTGCACACCTACACACTGCGCTGTCGGGTGCTTTCCACCACACTGGCCACAATATTCCACCTTGGAGCTACTACCACTGCTCGAAATCCCCGAGCCAGAAGAACTAGAACCAGACTTCTTCTTAAACTGACGACCACGAGGTCTAAACCTCTGGTGTCCGGGCTTCTGAACTACCTACTGCTGGGGTGGCTGAGACTACTGCACTGACTGGGAAGGTTGCAACCTCAAAACCACGGGACGACTACCTTGTACTCCTTGTGGCCTAACACGAGACCGACGATTCTGCAGTCCTTCCAATGTCTATAGCCCTGTCCACCGCTTCTGCATAGCTCGCCGGTGAACCCGTCAACACAAAAGAATACAGCTCTTCATTGAGCCCCTCTATGAACTTGTTCCTCTTCGCTTTCTCTCGGCCAGCAACATGCGGAACATAGGCAAGAAGAGAAGAGAACATCCGGGCATACTCACCCACGGACATAGAACCCTGAACCAGGTTATCAAACTCTCGCTCCTTGGCGTTCACAAAAGATTCAGGAACGTACTCCTGACGAAAGGCAGTACAGAAGCTACTCCACGAAATCCCTACGCCCATCTCCTCGATAGTCCTAGAAGCACCTCTCCACCAACGCTCGGCACTTCTTCTCAACTGAAACGTAGCCAAACTCAGTCTACGCTCATCGTCATACCTGACACGATCGAACAACCCGGTAATATGCTGCAACCAAGACTCAGCATCAGATCTAGGTTCATCGCCATTGAACGTCTGAGAATTCATTCGCTGAAACCTCGCCATCACTAGTTCCATATCGTCTACACGGGCTGCCAGATCATCTACCTCCAAGTCAATCTGTCTCTCGCGTCCACAACGAGGAACACTACGCTGCACTCCCTCATTCTGACCTTCAGACTCTTCCGGAAACTGCCCTCTACCTCTACCCCTACGTCTAGGTGGCATCTACGAAGGCACTAAGAAGGTAAGGTCTCGCAACAAAAGATATATCACAGAAAAATAAATCACATAGTCATGCACATGCAACAAGCAACACTGTTCCTAGACTCAAGTGTGATCAAAGAAATCGAGCTTATCCCATCTTAAGCTCTGATACCAAAAATGTCAGGCCTCATGCACAACACAGAGTTAAACCACGCAAAAAAATAGCGGAAGCATACAAAAATGGCTTAAAATTTTCGCTTTGGCCTGACTATTAAAACATATAAATTAAAATACAACAATACTCAAAATATCCCAGTTTATCAAATCAATTCAGTACAACAGTACAACATTAAAACATATATCAAGTACCAAACAACAACAACTACAAGCACAGGACAACCCCCGGCTAACAGTACTGATACATAATATGCGATACGCTAACTGGGACACTCTAACCACGTCCTGGGGCACCTCCCGTTGGGTATACTCCACGACCAGCAGAGTAACCATGATAACCTGAAAACACACACAGGAAACAAACAACCAAGCCCCAGAGGGACAGGGGTCAAAGCCCAGTACGGAGAGCAACTGAAAACAGCAGTTAGATAGCAACAGATAAAATGCAAATGCTATTCATAAAATCAAGGCTACAACCGAACACGGGGAGCCCAAGGATTCCAAGGACAGCTCAACAACTGAAATCCGAATAGAAGGCAGTGGCCACAATGTGTGTGAGTATATGGGAGCTACCCACTTGTCTCAGCACACGGTACCAGGTGCATAATAACGCTCAAACTGCTGTTGCCCAACACGTGAGATATGGGAGCTACCCACTCCGCTCACGGTGGCTAACAGTCCTAGCAGGGAGATGAGGTACGGGAGTTACCCGCTCGCCTCTACAAACACCCTGGCACACTCAATTCAGAAATACAAAAGGACACGGCGTATAAGAGATTGTAAACAAAATAGCAACAGATGCGTGTATGCAGTGCAACACAATAGCAACAAGGTACGAAGACAATATACACAGTATCACAGAACAAGCAAATACTGATATGATTCTCACCGGAGTTTATCCGGCTGTTGTTTTGTTTTGTATGTGTGCATGACAACAGGAGGAAGGAACTAGTGGGGAGCAACCAAGGGTAGCGAGAGATAACTACCTAGACGCTGGATCAGTAGCAGGAAGAATAAACAACAGCCGATAGTCTATGTTTTTGGACAGTTTATCTTAGGTTGCTCAAGTCTGGTTTTGTATATAAGAATCAAGCATGTACTAGTAAATTTAGCTTGTAATCACCGTATACTATGAAGTGTTCTAATAAATGAATAATATTTACGATACAAGCTGAATCCTTTAAGCGTCTGCTGGTTGAAACAAAGCTTCTGCTGGTTGAAAATTTTTTTTTTTAATTATCTTATATATGAACCAGATTAGATTTAATAAACTTGTTTAGTTTAAATTAATAACCCACTGATTGAGATTAGAGAATTAATTGTGGGCAGAGAGCCTCACAATCGCAACTAGACACGTCACCCACTACTCAGATCTGAATCGCTAGCGCCAACAAAATCTGAACCCAAAACGGCATCGCTTCCGAACACTCAGATCTCTCTCAAATCTGAAGACCAACGTTGCTCACTGCTGAGTCTCACCCGCTAAACCAAAACGCTGTCATTCCAACTAATCCAAACGACGACGTACCAACAACCGCTACTGAAAACACGCTAGGAGACATTTTAATGCCCACAATATCATACTTCTCCTCAAAACTGAAAACCAACAATCCAGCGACAATGCTCACGTCACCACTGCTGAACGCTAGCACTCAGCGATGACCCACGCTAACTTCTGAACAGATCCCGCGCCAAAACTCTAACTCTTCAGGTATGTTCTAAGGGCCAACCCGATAGCTTCTCCTAGCATATCGACTCAAAGCTGAACATCTAGATCTACTCAAGCTCAAGTCTGAATCCAACTAAACCCAATTAATTAACTCAATTAATCCTTCTAAACTTTCGGGTCTCACACGTTAGCTTATCGTTTAGCACTACCTCCACAACTATCTGTTGTATGCAACGCGTTTCATGTATCAGCTCTTAAGAAGTATGTTCCAAGTCCCTCACACGTATTGAGCTACGAGTACATTAAGCACGCACCTGATCTGAGTTATGAAGAAGATCTGATGAGGATTCTTGTCAGAGAAGACAGAAGACTGAGGAATCGATGCATTCCAATGGTCAAAGTTCAATGGAAAAATCACTCAAAACGGGAAGTAACATGGGAAACTGAAGCAGATATGTGTAGTCGATACACAGAGTTGCTTAGGTGAGTCAAATTTCGAGGAAGAATTTTATTTAAGGGGTGTATAGTTGTAACGTGTGGAAATCCAACAATCCACGAGTTATGAAAATTGTTTTGAAGGCTATTTTTGCGTTTAGCATTCCAGATTTCTCCTGAGCTGAATTCTTTGATTTTAAGCTTTGGCGGTTCGCGAACAGTTCCCGGAAGAATAAACCCAAGCATAGTTTATTTTTTAAAATATTTTAAATAAATATATATTTTCAAAGCAATGATTTCGCTTTACAGGCGTCCATACTACACCTAAAACCTACTACAACCATATTTCATCATTGTTAACCAATTTCCAAGAGTTCTCTCAAGTAGAAGACAATCGAAGTTCTTTTATTTTAGCTCTCAAAACTTTTCGATCATGCTTGAGGAAGATTCAAAGCCGAAGCTATTCTTTGCAACTGTCGTTCAGATTTGAGGCAAGTAGACTCTGTTTCTTGCTGCATCTGTGAAAGCATATTATGTTCGTTTTCTTGTGTTCAGTTGTTAAATTTTGCCGAGGTTTAATTTTTATTAAGTAATGATATGATTTTTACGCTTGTAGCGGGTTTGGAGAAAGGTTTTAAGTTCTCTTATGTTTGACAGAAAAGCTCATGTGATAGTTTGAGTTATCTTCTCTTTCAATTTTTGGGATGTACGAAAGTAGCTTCAAGGTAAAGTTCTCTAAATGTTTCTAGTGAATATGTCGTGCTAGAGGGCTAAGGATGAGGTTCTGAGATGATAGGCAAAGCTGGTCTAGTTAGAACTCTGTTCTGATCTAATAAGATTAGCTAATCTATCGTATTGATCGCCTCCCGGTTTCTATATTTTGTTCTTCCGCTGCCTGACCGGGGGCGGATCCGGATCCCCAACATTTTACGCTTGTAGCGGGTTTGGAGAAAGGTTTTAAGTTCTCTTATGTTTGACAGAAAAGCTCATGTGATAGTTTGAGTTATCTTCTCTTTCAATTTTTGGGATGTACGAAAGTAGCTTCAAAGTAAAGTTCTCTAAATGTTTCTAGTGAATATGTCGTGCTAGAGGGCTAAGGATGAGGTTCTGAGATGATAGGCAAAGCTGGTCTAGTTAGAACTCTGTTCTGATCTAATAAGATTAGCTAATCTATTCGAACTTCTCCAAGATATTATCAGTACCTTGTTGTTATTTTAATTCGGGTTTGATGATTTTCATAATTTGATCTCCACAGTGTTCCAATTTACACTTGTGATCTGATATTTCCCTGAGCTAATTTAAACCTGCAATCTGACTTTATTATTCTAAGCTGAGTTGACTGTTTTTAAGTTAGAGATCTGTTTCTAAGCTCATATCCTGTTTTTTCCCTCTGAGCTGCTCTAAGATCGCGATCTGATTGGATTGCCTTAAGCTGGGTTGACTTTATTTGACCTTCTTAATTTAGCCTGATTGTTCTAAGTTGTGTTGACGTTCTCTAATCTGAGTTGACCAACAAGTCGTGATCTGTTCAGATATGATCTAAGCTCGTGATCAGATTTTCATTCTCAGCTGATTCTAGAATTTATTCAGTTGTATTCAGTCGTCCCAGCAGTCTTTTCAAATAAAAATGGAGTCTTTAACGAAACAAACGGTTTGTGTGCGTGAGCTGTTAGTTTAAAAAGGAAGTCAATTTCAAAGTTTTATGACCTATGGCAAATATAAACGGACGATCAGCTTACGGAAGTGTGGATGTTGATCGACAAACAGGGGTATCCCCTCTAAACATGAATGTTAAAGGGTGATAGTTCACCATATACCTGATATCAGAGAACTTGATCAAGAGACTATGACCCGAGGAGAGTTTTCGCTCCACATCCCATATGAAAAATGAATTATGATCAATGCATTATTTAATAACCGTAGAATTTTAAGAAAGTTCACGATTATATGTTTACTTCTGTTTCTTATGTTTTTGACTGTGCTGAGTTAATTGTTATTACTCGAATTCACCTGTTGGGACACTAGACCCACTAGCTTTCATGGTTGCAGCTGAGGAGGTTTAGCGTGAGCTGGCTGGTGCGATCTGAAGTAGACTGGGAGATTGTTTATTGGTGGAGCTACGTTTCCGTGCTGTTCAGATTTCGCCTCATTTTGTTTTGTTGATCATTAAGCAATATGTTGTTACGTTTTTCTGTATCGAACTTTGTTACGATTAATTATTTTCAGTATGAGTGAGATCAGTTCACATAATTTTCCTCAGCTTCTTAATATCGAAATCTCCGATCTGTTTTACCATGAGCGATCTGTATTATTCTATAAAATTGCAAAACCATCCCCGAATCTTATGTTTTCTTTGAATCCTAAAATTTGAAAAAGTTGTACGTATATGCCTTCGTACATTCGAGATTAATTAGTAAATCGGTGGACTAGGACGTCACATGCCCGCTCACACTTCATGGAATAACACAAATAACGGAAGTGTGCTAACAACACCTCCACCACCAAGCACCAATCCATGGCATTCTGAGAGTGTGGGAGCTACCTGCTCATTATTGACCCCCTTCTCATGAGTGTTCATCGCAGAACACCACTCCACGAGGATACAAAAAATATTCATAACACAACTCATCAGCCGCCAAAGAATACTCAGGGCCCAGTATGAATGCATATATACTCAATGACGTGCTACAATATGCATCACAATAAATAACAGTGCAAGCAGACAATATCACAATGCATTCAATAAAACATAGCAGATAAATCAGACTCTAAGAAAGCTGTAAATACACGCTCCCTCCGTACCTCATGGTATTTTACCAAATACCTCAAATAACACACTGGCTGACACAGATCGTGCAAAAAGATGACAACAGACCGCGGCTAGAAAGTCCAGTACCTACTGAAAAAGTTGGAGAAATTACGGCAAAAACAAAAACCACATACAATCCAAAAATCATCCACAACAAATCTCAAACTCTTAACAACCTAAGAGAAACACAGCTAGACCTCGCCTAAACTTCTTGTACACTGTACATCACGACTATCTCAAACCAGCTCAACTGACACCAAAAAACAACTATACTGGTCTCAAATAAAAATTTAAGAATAATAAATTCTACCTAAAACAGATAGCGACCAACCTAGCTGAGCCAAACAGCTGGAACCTGTAAACAACAGCACGTCTGGCTATCGGGAAATAGGTTCCAACGGTACTATCTGTGCTCAAAACAAATTAGCCTATATCCGGATATCGGGAAAACCTTTGATAGAGTGAACAGTTAGGAGGGTTTCATTCAGACCAGAGCTCTCAAGGAAGACGATATAACGTAGTTTTTTTTACCAACAACCCTATTTTTTAAGTTATATAACTATAACATGTACTAAGAAGCTTCTCCGATACGCTTCTCCCAGCACTGATCTACAGTGCAACCAGAACATCACAGCTTCTGCTCTGAACTGACTCTCAGATTGGGACGCAAGGCCTCCTCTAAGTTGACTCCCAGAGTAGGACATGCTATCGGGTCAGCACATCTCTTAACAGATCACACAGATGAGCAGTATAGTGCTACTCGGATCATCTTGCGCTACTCAAAACAGCACAACTCTATCAGATCATCTTAGAAATACTAGAACAGTACAATGCTATCGGATCAAAAAAACTCTATTAGATCAGTTCAGCTCTACCAGGCCAGCTCAGTGATATCGATTCAGACCAGCTTGATCAGATCATCCCAACGCTGCCAGATCAGCTCAGTTCTATCTGATCATAACACTCTAGCAGATCAGCCCATCTCGATTGGATCAGCACAGCTCGATCCCGATCAGCATCGCTCGAACAACCAGCATAACACGATCCCGATCAGCATAGCTCGACCCAGTTCATCATGGCTCAACCCAGATCAGCACAACTCAACTCAGGTCTGAACAAATCGTCTCTGATCTGATTACTCCGATCTTATTGATCGAGAGCCTTACACTTCAACTTGGATTTCTAAAGGTGAATGGGTTGGCATCCATTTTTATTGTGGGTTGATCGATTCTCAAAGTATGTAGTGTTTATCGGTGGGCTAAGGTATGTTCAGTTGAACTTATTAAGGAACGTTTTGGACTGCTTTGTTTAATATTATGTGTTTGAAGTTGAATTCCTCTACTGCCAATCACCCCCCAAAATGATTGGCAGATGGATGTTGGATCTGTTTTTTACAGATCAGAATCTTAATTTTGATTAACACAAAACTTGCTATTATTTCACTAACGATTTAAGATTGATGTGCAGTCCCAAAGCAGCGTAGAAGATATCCAAGCTGGTTAAGGACAAACCAGCTCGGATAGAAGAAGACAAGATCAGGGACGGAAGTCAAGCGGGGATGTTTACAAGAGATGGGTTTTGTGGAAGATGAAGATGAAGATGATGAAGAATCTGTAAGCAGGAGTCTGTGATTGTGAGCCGCATACAAGAAGAAATCCAAGAGCAAGGTGCACTCGATCCGTCTCCATAGGACCAAGCTGTTACAAGAGAGTTGCATGCTATCAAGGTGATGTTGAAGCTGGAACAGTGAGGGGACGCCCGAGCTGGTAAAGCAGAAGACATTCAAGCTGGTACAACAAAGGAAAAGCAATGAAAGATCACATGCTATTCGATACCAAAGGGATCGTGGAGGAAGTTTGCTGTAGTGAAAGAAGAAACCAGCTGGGAAGGAAACCGGCTGGGAAACAAGCTTAGAGCCCACAAATGTTCAAGATCAGGAAAGAACCTAACAAGAGCAGCTGTGAACAAGAGCGGTATAGATGAAGTATCAACCAGCTCGAAGCAAAGCAGAAAAGAGACAAGCTGGTTAAGGTCAAACCAGCTTAGCGAGCAGAGCAGATGTCATCTGAGATCAAGAGCAGAATTGGACAAAATGACAAGCAAAGCAATTTGAACACAAGACTATACAAAGATTTCTTATCAGTATTCAAATCGATTTGCTGTGTTGTCTTCTAGGTACAGTGCTCATATGCGAAAAAGTCATAAAGTCTGCAACGACATTAAATGACAAAGGACACAAAGTACAACAGTGTCAGAAGACTTTTCAACGACTATAACTTTGTGTCCAACGGACAAATCTGCACAAGAGGCTTTATATATCAAGAGCAGAGAACAAGCAGAGGCAAGGGTGACAGTGGAGAGTGTGTGTGCAAAACAGAACGAAAAATAGAGAGATGCGCAACACAAAGCAGTGCTAGTTGTAAGTTTGCACACTCGGTGGCAGCTGGTATGCAAGCTGATTCAGTGCCCATGTGTGAGCTGGTGCACTGGCACAAAGCATCAAAGAATAATCAAGTCGACAGCACAAGCCATGGGAAGATAGCGAGCAACCAGCTTAGAGAGAATCACTTCCCTGTGTGTGAGATTTATATTCGAGAGATTGAGCATACATTGTAAATCTCACACACGATTCACTCATATATACGAGACTTGAGTGAAACAAAAAATGAGTGAATCAAGTCAAACACTCTCCTTGTAGTCTTTGGACAGAGACGTTAAACAAGTATTTTAGTCTTTATCACTGAGACGTAAAATAAGTGTTGTTAGACACACGGCTTGCGGGATGGTGTGCATAGATGGCTAGGAGTTCTTGCAGCTTGCGGGCTATCGGATCGGGTGGCAGCAGAAGCTGCTGTAATCAAATATTCTGTGGATTCTTCCCGTTGCTGAAGAAGGGGAGATGTAGGAGATTCAGCTCCGAACTTCCATAAATAAATTGTAACGTATTTCTTTACAGCTTTCTACATCCAACATTCAAGCATACACATATGTTTAAAATTGTGTTTAAAACCTATTAAAATAGCTTTCGATTTTTAGATGATAGTTCAGGTATTTTCCACTAGACTTTATCTCTTACCTGATCTATCTCTCGATGTACAAACGTTTCAAGAACACTGAGCTATTGCAGCTCAATATTTAAGTAACCAGATTGCTCGCTATCTGGACCAGGTCGCAGAGCTGTTGGTCCAGCTGAGGCGCGATCCGGTTTCTCGCTATTACGTGCTGCCTTCAAACAACTTTAAAATGCACGTAATCTGTCTGTTTATAATTTTAGAACAAGGTTTGAGTGCTGCAGTTGTGTGAGAACTAATGAGACACCCCCTTTTTCAATCCTAACAATGGAGAATGAATCAATTTTTGGAGAAGTCTATGAGACACTAAGTGACGACGAGTCAACGAAATGCGCTAATTTTCTCGACGTGGCTCAGTTATCATATTACTTGCACAAGTCATCGGCCACAGGTTTGAGTCCCTTTGAGTTTATATATTGTTTCAACCAACAATGCCTCATGAAGTTGCTGAGCTGAAAAGTGGGGGTGAATGTCTTACTGCATATAAATTTTCAAGGGCAAAGCAAGAGTTGTTGGACAAAACGAAAGATAGTTTGGCGAGCACAACACAGAATGTAGAAATATGCGGAAAATGGCCAAAGGATGTCGACTTCCAGGTTGGACATCAAGTTATTTTAAAGTTAACTCCTCAAATATAGAACAAAATGAGTGCACGGACATTGTATCATGGGTTGATTCCACGATATAATGGCCCCTTTGAAGTCGTGAACAAAATGGGAAATGTTGCTTACTGGTTGATGCCTATAAAAGGTTAAAAATTCATCAAACTATTCATGTGAGTTTTCTGAAGATGTTCAGGGAAGATGATCAAACTAGAATGCAAACAATCCGGGAACCCACAATTGTTCAATATCAATTTGATTGAAAATTCAATGATTTCTTGGTGACCGAGCTTTGGGCCAAAGCAAGAAGAATTGGGAATTGATTACTTAGTCAGTGGGTGGGTGATTTCAGCGATGATGCTGTTTGGATCTAGAACGTGAATTTATGTCAATTTGAAAGTTTAGTCCTAAGTACAGAGAATACAAGTCTAGCACAGAGGACGTCGAATTTTTCTAGTGGGGTGGTTTGTTAGACACTTAGAATTTTGGAAATTGTCGGAGTAGTTTTTTGGAATGCAAGAACTAGTTCAAAGAGTGAGCGCGGCACATGTCAAAGTTCTAGTGCCTGGTATCGGGTTATTTGGAATAATAAAGGTATATTCAGGTTTTCTAAGTGCATGAAGACTATCACATTTGAGTGAATGTGTCATGACAAGTGCTGGAAGTCATTGAACTTAGTTGCTGGATATGGTGGAGTGCTGGCTGAGATGTGGATAAGGTGAGACGGTTTAAGGCTCTTTTCAAATTTTGTTGGGTGGTTTCTACACACGTTGCATGGTTTGAAGGCAAAGACATGTGTACTTGCATTGTTCCTTGTCTAGTTTGTATTTACATTTGCTTTGAGTTGCACAAAGACATTCATGAGTGTGAGCCTTCTTCTATCTAAACCTTGACTTCCTTGTGATATTCAGATTGTGAATGAGCATGCACTTAAATCATTGTGCCTTACATTTCTCCAAATGTGCGTTGGTTTATTTGGCTCATGTGAGTTAAAAATCACTAAAACATAAACATGAGTGAACGTGAGAGAAGGCTAATTGAACAGTTGTGCAATTCAAGTCGCACAATGTTAAAAAAAAATCGAATGTGCATGCTGCCACGTTATAAAATAATATATTCATTTGGGTTTGAAAAGTTGTATTAGTTTACAAATTGACATCAGATCTCTTGAAATCTATAAATATGACCCTCACGTTCTTCACAAGTATTCCATAACAAGAATTGCATTTCCACATACATTTTCTCTCGTTTTCCTTCATACATCTATATATAGAGAGTTTCATCACCGAAACTTTGAAATTTTGTGGTTTGTAGTTCTACCACAATAATAATTGCGCATTTCATAAGCATCATAGAGAAATACTTCAACTTCAAGTTGACATTCTGTCAAATTGATATTCATTTCAATCAGTTCCAGCATCATTACCAACAGTTTGCCCATAGAAAATCCAACCACACGTCTTGGATGAATAGTTCTTTAATCATTTTAATGCAATTTCTTGGTAGCAGATCAGTTCACTCATTGAAGAAGTGCTTTATACCAAACTTCGTCACCAGCTAACTAAAGTAAGAGCGACTTCATATCCATTGGCATATATGTGATTCTAAACTCTGGTAACTCAACAGATTAATAGAACTTAATGATATAGACTGCACAAGAATTCTCCAAACCAAAGATCGTTATTCACAGAGTTCACGCAGATCTCTATCCAACATGATACAAGATAAAGAGGTAGAAGTGCACAATACGTATTTATTGTATAATTTTGGGGACTTCGCCTTTTTTTAAGATACTAAGAGCGTACTCTGCACAGTCGATAAGATCTTCAATATTGTGAAGGGATCTTTCTTCAGAATGCATTAAAAAAATGGATCGAGCCTCGGCTTTCTTCGCTAGCCTTGCTGCTACATTGAGTGGCAAATCAGGTGAATTGATGCTCCTCAATATTTGGCGATACAACATCAGTACCCTACCCCTGTTTCGTGCCAAATCCTCCGTAGTTGCACATATCAAACCTTTCGCCATTATCATAGTTTCCTTTCAATTGTCAAGTTTTAGTATGCTAAACCCAAAACCTGTGCAGAATATTTAGTACAAGGTCACAAGATACTAGAATAACTTGACTTGGTAGTTAGAATAAAGTTGAAACAGGCACTTTAAACGCATCTAACAACCAAATAATCCAATTTTCGGTTTCAGGTTAAAAAGAAATTTCATCATGTGGTTGAACCACCAAGATCACAAAAATACAAAAAAAGAAGAAATATTCAAAGCTAAGTAAATCTAGCATAGTGAAACAAACACCAAAACATTGTACATAACATCTTGAACTAGAATATAAACTTTGTAGGTGATACAAATTGTGGTATTTTACGACACGTTTTTCCAGTGCTTATGATAAACGTGGTTTGTCACCGATTCCATATACCTAAATGAGAAAGTTACACAAGTAAGATGCATACCCTAGCTATTTAAGATCTGATCTGGATTCATAAAATTGTACCATGCAGAAAAATAAATGTTAAAACATCCCACGACCAGAATCAATCTGAATGTTTGCTTTGAGTTTCTCACCCTCAGATATCGTAGATATTCGTCAACTTGAAGTTACTATAACAATCATGGATTTCTAAATAACTCCACAGGAAAACAGTTTGTAATTTTCTAATGCGATCAAACGACTTCGATCTAAACCAATGTAATCTGTCATATCCAACTTTGAAATGTCGTGGCATCATGGGTTTATAAGGGTATTCAGTACATTCTTCAAGTAACTTTAGTTGGTCATTTTCACAAAACAAGACAACTTAATTGCTTGCAGAACCTATTATATAAATAACTTTCACACTCCCCACCCTAAGGACTCGAGGCATGAGAAAATGACATAAAAAATGACCACGTAGATAAGTTCTGACATAGAAATGAGGCTGCATATACACTATAAGGAGTTCTAAACATGCCCAACATATATTAATCGTAATGCTCTGTCCCAGATTAGAATGTTTGACCAATGTGAATGGGACCATAATGGGGTTTTCATGCCACTTTTGTCAAATCTTCCATACTGGAATCAATTATGTATAGTCTTTGCAGCTGTGGCCCATGGTCCACCACGGGGCTCAAGGGATAATATAATTGTAGGTGATGTCCACATAAATGGAAGATATCATGTTGGAAATGATGTAAGGGTTTTTAAGGAACCTGAGGAAACAAGGAAAAGTGGGATTCACAATAGCATGACCAATTGTGATGGGTGATGGAGTCCCTTCCGGTCTGATAGAAACAGAGATCTCTTCAGTGATGGAGGGAGGGGGTGGGCTTAGCCCTCCCTTACCCGTACACTCTTATGTGTGTGGTGTGTGTGTGTACATACAGTTTAGCCTAATACGGTTCTGTTTTTTCTCATAAAAGCTTATATTATATATAGTTTAACCCAACTTGAAACAAAATCCTGGTTACGTCACTGGAAGTCTGTTCATGGCATCAGTTCATGGTTTGACAATTTCTGATGGTTCAAGCTAATGGATATCATCCAAAAGTCGTGTCGATCATCGGAAATGTTTCAAACATTATATATATTGGACCATTCGTTTTTTCCGGACTGATTTGCGGAAACACTTGTTGTTTGCTTATTATTACAATGCAGAAAAAATAAATACACGTTCCATTATCACTTTTTATAATAAACAAGATATTCGGGGTTGTTTTCAAGCTTCGCATTTTGAAAACAACATTTTAGGAATCCATTGTATCATGGAGGAACATTTGCTTAGTCCAAGTGCATCACCATGGTGCGAGAGAAATAATTTCTTAAGGAAACGATTATCCTACGATCTTGTTGTAGCAGATTACCCCACAGCAGCACTAAACAAGGAAGGTTTTCTGACAGATGCAGAGTTCCTTGTCAGGAGCAGAATCGAAGAATACTTCCCACCAGTAATATTTCCTTCTGGATAACTTATGATGTAGGTGATATAATGTCTAGATATCCAATATAACAATCATCACTGTAATTGCGTCATGAGTTTAACCAGGCCAAACAAAGACAAACAAACAACAATATTTCGCCGGTGAAATTCACTTACGCGTGGCATTGCATCTGTTTTTGGCAAATCATAGACTGGTGGCCTTCTTTTCCAATGGAGATAAAACCCATTTTCCAGTTTAATAGAAATGGAAAAACGTGATCAATTAGATCTTCACTCGAAGGGTTCAAAAGGAACACACCAATGTCATAACTTCCAAGAATTTATACAAACAGATTTATTCAGGAATTTTATCAAACATGTCTATTCAACATAAGTTTGACTGGCATTGGCAGCAAGTTAACAACTACGAGGATTGGCTAACATGGACAGAAGTTCGTGACAAAAGCTTAAATATTTCGATGCTCAAACAGACATTAAAGCTTACTAGTGACTCGAGAAGAGTAGATTCTTGCCTGATGACGAGTGACCCAGAGGATGACTTTCTTCTAAGTCTGCTTGGTCCGTGGTATTCAGCAAACAGTCTTTATATATGATATTCGCATTTACTTATATGGCATTCTTTACTTTCATTATGTGTGTAATGATTTATAATTGTGTTGAGTAAAGACCTAGAATGCATTGAAGCGTATGTTAGATGTGATAGTGGGTATGACGGCTATCATGAAACACATCTAATAGTCGCTGTGTATTTTGAACATGTTCCTAGTCGATTGGGCCGTCAAAATGAGGATAAGGCCGCCCGAGTTCGAGACTAGTATCTGCGATGCGAAGTACCATGTTTCATTGGTAGGGAACATTGTGATGTTCTGAGCATGCAGATAGATAGTGACCTGGTGATCTATCGAACTACACTCGTTCGGACTTTCCAAGTGGTTACCATTTGTCGAGTGGATAAGTCCGAGGTCTTGGTTGTACTGATTAGTCCTCACGACTCGAAACGTCATTGAGACTCTACATGATAGGCGTCTCACTTTGATCCGTTTGCCGACTCACCTGGAGTCATAAGGCGTCGGGATTGGATGAGACCCCGATGCATGTAGGAGTCGATGCATCGTTGTCGAGGATTCACCGCTCGCAGACATGCGTGGATATCCTATGCTATCTGAGGGGATAATAGTGTATAAATCTCTGGCCAGAGTACTAGAAGTGTTTTAGGTAAATGTGTTTACCTAGTTACACTCGCGATGTCACTATTCTGATCTCCAAGATGTATGCATAGCTATCGGATCTATAGTGACTCTCGATTTATCAATGGTCGTTGATCTGATCGGGATATATGGATTGAAAGGGACCGATCGCGTTTGTGTGTTGTTCGAGCTGGATAAATCTCTGTTAATCGTCGTCGTTGTTAAGGCAAGTAAACCATGTTTCTTGCTGTACTTTTGAGAGCATATATTGATTATGCTTGCATGTTTGTATGAGTTTAAAGGTTTGAGAAACACTTTGAAGTTTTTTAAACACGGTTGAGTTTATGATGTTTTCTTGAGAAAGTATTGGTTTGCTAAAGTTTTGATTTAGAAAAGTTGTTAGAAAATGTTTTACGATGTTCGTTCCCGTTTCTTTCTGAGTTTTTCTGGGATGTTCTTCAAGCAGCTTACAAGTAGCTTACGTGTCTATATTTCCAGAAATTACCTTAGATATTTTCGATTGCTTCTGACTAAGGAAATCTTCCAAGCTGTTAGTTATTATTGAGTTAAGTTCGCGATTTGCTTATTTTTCACGAGTTGGTTTTAAGTTGCGATCTGATTTCATTGTCCAGCTCGCTTGCGATCTGATTTTATTGTCCAGTCTGCTCGCAATCTGATTGTCTGATCTGAGTCGACTTTATTTGACCAAACAGCCCAGAGCCGATTCTCTATTCTGAGTCAGTACGCTCGCGTGCTGCATTACTCCGAGCTGATCCAGCTTAGGTCCACTCTGGACTGATACAATAACTTCAAGTTTAATTCTTCGTTTCTTTAGCCTTGATTCGAAGGTCAAATTCCAATCTATTCGTAGTTATACCCATTGCAAGAAATAGTTCATCATCTTAGAGCTCTGCTGTTTATTGTTCATTTCAATAGCCCGAGTTGATTCCAGTTATCTTCTTCAGATGAACTCCGATGAACTCCCATAGCTTCCGAACATCAAAAGAGTTTTAAACCAGCAAACCATATTTGAAAGAGATCTGTTACAGATCAAGAATAACAGTGAAAGAAAGTTTTACAGAAAAATTTAAAGGAAGTAAAATTTCTAAGTTTAAAGTAATTTATGGCAAATATAATAGAAGGTCAGCATAGGAAGGGTGAGGACGCTGACTGACGAACCAGTGTGTCCCTTCATTTGGAAGGGATAGGACTTTATGGTTGATGAACTATTTACCCCTTCACAACATAGTTGGGATTTATTCCCCAATTACTGATTTCAGATGATAGTTTGATCAAACGAATTTGACCTCTGTATAAGTATCTGAGCCATAATTCAAAAGAAAAATAAGAACAGAGCACATGGTTGTTCACAACCACAACTTAAAGAAAAGTTTATGTTACTTCCTTTTAAATGCCAGCAAATGTTTTATGTATGTTTCAAACATGTACAGATTATGCTTTCGCAGCTTTCAGTGTATCAGATTCCAGTATTCAGTTGTTCAGCTTTCAAGCATATCAACTTACGTACATTCAGTATACAGTAAAAGTTATTGTTATGCATGTATTGCATGCCTTTGTTATCCAGATTTACTTGTTGAGCCCTTAGGCTCACTAGTTGTCTTGATTGCAGGTGATGAGAATTAAACGAAACTGGTCGGTGCGAGCTGGATCATATCGGGGGTGTTTATCATGGACATTCACTTCCGTGCTATTTTCAGTTTTCAATTTTTTGTTGTATAGGAGTTAATATACAAATTTTGAACATTTCAGATTACTTCTTCATTTATTTAATGTAATCTGAGTGAATTCGTTATATTTAATTTCTGCAGTTAAGTATTACTTTGATACGATGTACAGTCTGTTCTCATATATTACGCGATATGAAATTTTAATGAAGTTGCAAAGCAGCCCAGAACAAGATATCATCTTTCAATTTGCACCTTTCAGTTTATTTATTTAAAATTTTTGGATCTGGGTTTTATAACTGGTATCAGAGCATGATCCTTGAGATAAACACTTCTTCTAGTCTGAGACAGTTCTCGCCAACCGCTTCTGTTATCCTGTTAGTTTTATTTTTCATGTTCTATCATATAATATTCTCTCATAATAGTATTGTGGTGGATTTGGGCTACGAATACAGATAAATGTCAGGAAGAGATAGAGGAAGAAGAATCAGTATGGAAGAATAGGGGGAAGCAGAAGGAAATAATCGTGTTTTAGCCAGCATGGCCCAGCTGCTAGAACGCCTTATTGATCAATCTAGCCCAGTGAATGGTCAATCCACTGGACGACTGGTTAGTCGTGAGGATCCATAGGAACGGTTTGTTGAAGAGTTTTATGGTACAACTGATCCACTGATAGCAGAAAGATGGATCAAATCTCTGGAAGTCATATTCGACTATTTATCTGCATAAACGATATACCCTGCAGCTATAAGCTCTATGTTGTGAAAAATACTATTGGTTAATATGATTTCTCCCGATGGAATGTTAACACAATAACCTATCTCTAAAACTTCTGATTGAATAGATAATTTTTAGCAAAAACTGCTGATATAAATGAATGTGTTGCACCAGAATCTAACAAAGCTAGAGTAGGCATACTGGCGACAATAATTTTACATGTAATTACTATAAAGTCTGGTTGAGTCTGATCTGTTGTCATTACATAGGCTCTACTGGTGATGAGTTGCTTTTTCTGTGGACAAAACTCAGATACGTGGCCTGGGTTACCACATTTGTAACACCCATCTGTTGGGGCAGTTGGCGGATCCGGATCCCGTTTCCCGGGGCACAGCGGAAGTTTAAAATTTTTGCACCGGGAATCGTTCAATACATCAAATCTATTCAATAAACATACATTGGATGTTTAACGAATGTCACCTTGCTGGCGTCTAGGCGCCTGGCTCCAACCAAATTCACAGGGAATCTGGCTCTTCAAGGTAGGCGGCGGTAGATCCTCCTTAATCAGGTCCATGACCAGAAGCACGAGTCCTTCGTTAGCCTGCACTAGAAGAGCTGACGAATTTTGCCACGGACGGAATCTCCTCAAAAGGGTGATCGGAACAAGTCCGATCACGGCAAGCGGCGGCGAGGCGCGGCGGCGCGTGGGAGGCCGACGGCGGCGAGGGAGATTTGGGAGGAAGGGCAGCGGCTATTGGAGCTCTAGGGTTTTTGTGAATTATGTTATGATCTAGCCCTAGACCAAGTCTAGTAATTAAAGGTGATACATGGGCTTGAACTGGCCCAATGGACTTGGGTCAAGCTAGGTCCATATGAACATTCGATTCATTTCCATCACCGTGGCTTCATCATAATCCCGATCGATGATCAGATCGGACCGATCGACTCAGTTTCCAAAACTGAATATTATGATTTGAAAACAATTTTTCAGACCACCTAGTCCAAAATTACAGTTTAGCCCCTCAACTTTGGGAAATCGCAATTTGACCCCTGTTGACTTTTAGGAAGTCGCACTCCCTAAAATCCTCCTCCTACGCTCAACACATCGAGCTCAGTTTCCGTGCGGGAATCGTGAATCCAGTACTTGTGTGACCCTCAATGGTTCAGGGATACAGCTAGTCGTGGGCCCACAACCATTGTGACTCCGAAATCACAATTACGGACATGCCCATCGGATCATGGTAAAGCGCCTAGCAACATCGCCCCATGATCCCCTAGGTATCACTGATAGTGCCTGCAAGAACCAGTTGGTCGTGGTTAGCGTACAGTACGGTCCTTTCAACACATATATCCCGATCAGATCAACGACCATTGGTAAATCGAGAGTCGCTAGAGATCCGATAACTATGCATACATCTTGGAGATCAAATAGTGACATCACGAGTGTTACTAGGCAAACCCATTTACCTAAAACACATCCAGTACTCTGGCCAGAGATTTATACACTATTACCTCCTCATATAGCATAGGATATCCACGCATGAAAGCGAGCGGTGAATCCTCGACAACGAAGCATCGACTCCTACGTACATCGGGACCTTACCCAATCCCGCCACCTAATGACCACAAGTGAGTCGGTAAATGGGTCAAAGTGAGGCGCCTATCATGTAGAGTCTCAATAACGTTTCGAGTAGTGAGGACTAATCAGTACAACCAAGACCTCGGACTTATCCACTCGACAAATG
>KV000497.1:55423-66960 GCA_001598015.1 Dorcoceras hygrometricum | reverse complement strand
GGCCCAATCGACTAGGAACAGTTCAGAATACACAGTGACTATTAGATGTGTTTCATGATAGCCGTCATACCCACTATCACATCTAACATACGCTTTAGTGCATTCTAGGTCTTTACTCAACGCAATTGTAAATCATTACACACATAATGAAAGTAAAGAATGCCATATAAGTAAATGCGAATATCATATATAAAGATTGTTTGTACAAGAGTCTATAAAACCCACACGTCACAAGTTGTCTAGTTGGACATCTACTCTAACAGTGGGCCCATGGCTAACTGTATCCCTGAACCATTGAGGGTCACACAAGTACTGGATTCACGATTCACGCACGGAAACTGAGCTCAATTTGTTGAGCATAGGAGGAGGAATTTAGGGAGTGCGACTTCCTAAAAGTCAACAGGGGTTAAATTGGGATTTCCCAAAGTTGAGGGGCTAAACTGTAATTTTGGACTAGGTGGTCCGAAAAATTGTTTTCGCATCATAATACTCAGTTTTGTAAACTGTGTAGATCGGTCCGATCTGATCGTCGATCGGGATTATGATGGAGCCACGGTGATGGACTTGAAACGAATGTTCACCTGGGCCTAGGCCCACCAAGCCCATTAAACCGGTTCAAGCCCATACGAAGTCTATAAATAAGGGCCCTAGGGTTGCATTAAGAAATATACAACTCCAAAACACTAGAGCTAGCCGCCTCCCTCTCCTCTCCCACTCTCGGCCGCCGCCTCCCTTTTGCGTCGTCGCCCAACGCCGTGCGCCGCCGCCTGTCGTCGTCGTCGGACTTGTTCCGACCGTCTCGACGAGGAGATTCCGTCCGTGAAATATTCATTGCATTTTCTAGTGCAGACCGACGAAGGGATCGTGATTTTGCTCGTGGATCGGATTAGGAGAACGACAACCGCCTACCGTTGAAGTGCCAATTTCCTCGTGAAATTGGTCGGAGCCAGGCGCCTAGACGCCATCAATGTACCAATCTAAAACACCCTATGTATGTTTTATTGCTGTATTTGTTATGTATTGACCGTTCTCGGTGCAAAATTTTGAAATCTTCCGCTGCACCCCGGGAGCGGGATCCGGATCCGCGGCTTCGCCAACAGTGGTATCAGAGCTTTGGCTCGTATCTGTCAATTCATATATTGTACCTATATTGCATCAGATCTCTAAATTTCAAAAAAAAAAAATTTTTCCGGGCCGCCGCTCAGTCACCGTGCCACCGCCGCGCACGTTGCCTCACGCCACCGCGCGCCCATCGCGTACGGCGTGCGCAACTGCCGCGCGTGATTGTGCGCGCAGCGTGTGGCGAGCGCCGCGCCCGTGCGTTCATGTCGCGCACGGTGGTGCGTGCAACCGCCGCCCACTGGCCGACACCCATGCGCGCACGTCGCGCACGGTGGTGCACGCCACCACCGCCCACTGGCCGGCACCCGTGCGCGATTGTCGCGCATGATGGCACGCGACACAGCCGCCCCACCTGCGCGAACTGGTCGCGCAGGTGGCCGCCCCCGTGCGCACGCGTTGTGCACGGTGGCGCGCACGGCAATAAATGAAAGCAACAGATAATATGCAAATGCAATGCATGAACAGCTGAGTACAAACAGAAGGCTACAACCAAAAGCAGGGAGCCGAAGGATCTCAACAACTGCTCAACAAATGAATTGATGGATCTGTGTAAACAGATACAGATTGTATTTTGAATTACACAAAACTTATTATTGGGTTTCTAACAATTCTACTTAGTGTACAGATGTTGTGTATCGAAGAAGGACAATTCAGCAGTAAGCTACAATGTTCAGTAGTTGAAGCAGTCGAAGAAGAAGATGAACAGTAGAAGTCTGATCGTGTGAAGATTGAAGAAATAAGGTTCACTAAATAGTTGAAGTCTGGAACCAGTTGTGAAGAACAAAAATCAGCTGTTGTGCAACCGTAATTGAACCAGACGTCGATGTGAAGAGGAATCTGGAATCAGCAATGATGACGTCAGCATTTCTATTGGAGGAAGCAGTGATCAGCAACGATGATGTCAGCATTGCTGATTGGAGAAGTTATGATCAGCAGCAGTGACGTCAGCAGAATCAGTAGATGGATCAGTGATGATGACATCAGCAGTGACATCATCACATTCAGCAGTGAGCTACAGTAGAACCAGTCGATGATACTTGAAGTTAGCGATAGCAAAACGATGTCGTTTGGATAAATGGATAAGACAGCGTTTTGCCTTCGCGCTAAGATTCAGCATATGGTTTTTGCAATGATGATAACCAGCAGGTAGCTACAGTACATCCAGTCGCAAGCATTTCACGACCAACGTCTGGACAACCAGCTGCAAGCATATCTTCACCTGCTGGTCAACCAGTCGCTAGCACATCTAGACCACCAGAAGATTAATCCAATCGCAAGCTACAGTGTATCCAGTCGCGAGCTATAGTGCTTTGCATATCCAGTCGACAGGAAATCTAGACGTAGGAAAAAACAGACGTAGTGAATAATTGCAATCCATACGCAAAGAAACAGAGAAAATAACCAGACGCAGTAGTTGAAGAAACAACCAGTAGCGAAGCAGTCGACGAATTATATTATGAAGATTCGCTAAAGCTGGATGTCAACTGCTGAGCTTATTTCAAACGTTGAAGACGACAAAAATCCTGCAAAAGAAATGACACAAGGACAACTCCCTGTCGGTGCTTTACAGAACATATTTCAAACGGGAGGAACTTGTGTCCAACGGATTGAATTGAACAGAGGCTATTAAGGGAGAAGATTTGAAGGAAGAAGATGATGACTGAGTGATGATTCTGTGAAGATTCAAAAACAGAGGGAAGAACATAGAAGAATGAAGCAGTCGACCACCATTAGAGAGGAGCTTACTACGAGCGTTGACTGCTGAGTTCTAATTAGCTTTTGTAGAGCATTTCCCTAGTGTCTGAGATTTAGTCATTTGAGAGTTGTGCTTACACTGTAAATCTCACACACACAGAGATTCATTCACATTCATTGTATAGTGAATGAATCTCAAACCCAATTCAATCAAATTCCGTCCAAGCACGACGACGCTAAACTCTGTGTTTGTAGCCTTTCTCACATAGGCGTTAAACAAGTGATTGAGTGAACAACCGAGGGCTGGTAGAGTCTAGGAGTTCTCGCAGCTGCTGGTTGCGGGATCGGGTCTGTACATGATGTATAGATCAAATCTTCTAGTGGATCATTCCGAGGAGGAAGAAGGGGAGACGTAGGACATTGAAGTCCGAACTTCCATAAACAAATCGATTGTGTATTGTATTCTGTTATTCATTCAGCACTTGCATTTAGTTTATCACGCATAACAGAAATCACACTTGCACATAGCAAACAGATTTCACATGCTGGTTTTACAGAAATCTGTTTGCGCAAAGTTGTTTTAAAATATTAGGATTCAGTTCTGGTGTTTTCCGCATGATTTTAATTCATACCAGATCTGTCTCCGGTGCTTTGTTTTTAATTTTCAAGAACCAGAGGTGTTGCACCTCACTATTAGCAGCGCAAAAGTTTTAATTTTTCAGTAGCAGCGCTCGCTTTGAATTTATTGCTTTAAATTCCTATCCATCGGTCCTAACAAGAAGATTAGAGTTGCACCGTTACCACCAGCTATAGCTTTTGGTAAAGCGGAAAGCGCTCGATCCTAACAAGTGGTATCAGAGCAGGTTTTTCTTGAACGAGCACTCATTTTAAAATGCATGTGCTATATGTTTTTAAATGTTTTTGAGAAGCTTATATTATGAAGGCCACATGAAAACAATTTGTTTGATATATAGAACTGGTTTTCTCTTGATGAACTGTCACGGAATGCGCGAGTTCCGTGCGGATGCCAAGATTCTACTTTCGTTGTGTTATAAGTTCACCTGGAGCGAGGCTCGGTGACAACAAATGGGACTAAATAGGAGAACGAAAATCTGAGCTTTAATTGTCACATTTTCTTTCTGGTCTTCATATGTGAGTGACTCAGTAGCACATGTTCTGTTTTGAAAGAAAATATTTTCGTGTGCTCTGATAGCTTTTCAAACTTTCTGTTTTGCGGAATCTCTGCTGCTGATGTTATAAAAGATAGGGAGAGTAATGATTCTTTTAAAATCATATCATTCTTGCATACGGTTTTTCCCAAAATCTGTTTTAATTTTCAAAATCTGAAAATTCCTGCTGTCACGTTGTTTTTGTTGTGACAGTGTAGGGAGAGCTTCATTTTAAATTCTTCGGGAAGACCAGCTTTCGACCTCTTTTTGATTCCCACAAAAAGAGAGAGAATTGTTAGAACATGCATTTGTATTTAAAGTTTTGTGTAAATCAAAAAGGGAGAGATTGATGGATCTGTGTAAACAGATCCAGATTGTATTTTGAATTACACAAAACTTATTATTGTGTTTCTAACAATTCTACTTAGTGTACAGATGTTGTGTATCGAAAAGGACAATTCAGCAGTAAGCTACAGTGTTCAGTAGTTGAAGCAGTCGAAGAAGAAGATGAACAGTAGAAGTCTGATCGTGTGAAGATTGAATAAATCTGGTTCACTAAATAGTTGAAGTCTGGAACCAGTTGTGAAGAACAAAAATCAGCTGTTGTGCAAGCGTAATTGAACCAGACGTCGATGTGAAGAGGAATCTGGAATCAACAATGATGACGTCAGCATTTCTATTGGAGGAAGTAGTGATCAGCAACGATGACGTCAGCATTGCTGATTGGAAGAAGTTATGATCAGCAGCAGTGACATCAGCAGAATCAGTAGATGGATCAGCGATGATGACGTCAGTAGTGACGTCATCACATTCAGCATTGAGCTACAGTAGAACCAGTCGATGGTACTTGAAGTTAGCGATAGCAAAACGATGTCGTTTGGATAAATGGATACGACAGCGTTTTTCCTTCGCGCTAAGATTCAGCAGATGGTTTTTGCCATGATGATAACCAGCAGGTAGCTACAGTACATCCAGTCGCAAGCATTTCACGACCAACGTCTGGACAACCAGCTGCAAGCATATCTTCACCTGCTGGTCAACCAGTCGCTAGCACATCTAGACCACCAGAAGATTAATCCAGTCGCAAGCTACAGTGTATCCAGTCGCGAGCTATAGTGCTTTGCATATCCAGTCGACAGGAAATCTAGACGTAGGAAAAAACAGACGTAGTGAATAATTGCAATCCATACGCAAAGAAACAGAGAAAATAACCAGACGCAGTAGTTGAAGAAACAACCAGTAGCGAAGCAGTCGACGAATTATATTATGAAGATTCGCTAAAGCTGGATGTCAACTGCTGAGCTTATTTCAAACGTTGAAGACGACAAAAATCCTGCAAAAGAAATGACACAAGGACAACTCCCTGTCGGTGCTTTACAGAACATATTTCAAACGGGAAGAACTTGTGTCCAACGGATTGAATTTGAACAGAGGCTATTTAAGGGAGAAGATTTGAAGGAAGAAGATGATGACTGAGTGATGATTCTGTGAAGATTCAAAAACAGAGGGAAGAACATATAAGAATGAAGCAGTCGACCACCATTAGAGAGGAGCTTACTACGAGCGTCGACTGCTGAGTTCTAATTAGCTTTTGTAGAGCATTTCCCTAGTGTCAGAGATTTAGTCATTCGAGAGTTGTGCTTACACTGTAAATCTCACACACACAGAGATTCATTCACATTCATTGTATAGTGAATGAATCTCAAACCCAATTCAATCAGATCCCGTCCAAGCACGACGACGTTAAACTCTGTGTTGTAGCCTTTCTAACATAGGCGTTAAACAAGTGATTGAGTGAACAGCCGAGGGCTGGTAGAGTATAGGAGTTCTCGCAGCTACTGGTTGCGGGATCGGGTCTGTACATGATGTATAGATCAAATCTTCTAGTTTGTCCTTCCGAGGAGGAAGAAGGGGAGACGTAGGACATTGAAGTCCGAACTTCCATAAACAAATCGATTGTGTATTGTATTCTGTTATTCATTCAGCACTTGCATTTAATTTAGCACGCATAACAGAAATCACACTTGCACATAGCAAACAGATTTCACATGCTGGTTTTACAGAAATCTGTTTGCGCAAAGTTGTTTTAAAATATTAGGATTCAGTTCTGGTATTTTCTGCATGATTTTAATTCATACCAGATCCGTCTCCGGTGCTCTGTTTTTAATGTTCAAGAACCAGAGGTATTGCACCTCACTATTAGCAGCGCAAAAGTTTTAAATTTTTCAGTAGCAGCGCTCGCTTTGAATTTATTGCTTTAAATTCCTATCCATCGGTCCTAACATGAATCAGATCAACTGAACAACAGTGGCCACAGGGTGTGTGAGTATATGGGAGATACCCACTCGTCTCAACACACGGCACCAGATGCAAAATGCAGCTCAACCTGTTGTTGCCAAACTCATGAGGTGTGGGAGCTACCCACTTCGCTCATAGTGGCTAACAGATCCCAGCAGGGAGATGAGGGTGACGGGAATTACCCGCTCGACCTCTAAACAAGCATCCTGGTACACACAGATCAAGATAACAAGCGACGGCTTAGAAAGATCTGAGCTCAATATGACAAATGCGTGTATGTAACAGATAAAAATGTCCAACACAGAACATATACAAAGATGCAAGGCATACACAACAGCAAGCATAATCACCCATGCTCAATCCAAAGCTGTAAAACAAGCTCACATCCGTACCTCAAGTCTTCTGAGCTACAATATCCACAAAACAGCCCAAGAAACATAGATCTCACACTTGCTAAGCCAAACACAGATACTAGCTCAGGGACAGTAGCACAAAAACTACGAATTGGGAGCTACGAGCTAAACCAAATCTGTCCTACCCTTCTAACACGACAGAAGGCTCTAGACAAAGCACAAGGTAGAATCTTAGCACTTACCCACGAGCTACTTGAACAGTAGAAGCAAATCTGACGCTTATGCTAACAGACTACAGAAGGGAGATGTCTTCGCAATCTCTCAAAGCTCCACGCAAGCTTCAAAAGGCTGTACCAAACGAAGCGTCTGAGCAAGAGGAGTCCAACGCTACCACTCTTACTTCAATCGGAGCTGCCTACCGCCGGCAATCGGAGAAGATATGGTCCGGTGAACAGTTGCTAGGGTATCGCGACAGGATTCGCTATCGGGAAATATTCTAAGTGTCGAAGCTGAATAATAAAGAACGAAGGCAAAGTCCTCTATTTAAAGGTCAAATCTGCTCAAATCTGAAGAACAGAACCCACCGACACTTAAGTCTCAAAGCTGATTTCCCACTCGGATCTGAATATCACATCAGATCTGGCTCTACATCGAAACAGATCCTGACTTACACAAATGACGTCGCACAGAGTCTATTGTCGCATCTGGACACGTCACCCGCTACTCGAATCTGAAATGCTAAACGCATCGCAACACTCAGATCTCACCAAATCTGAAGACCAATGCTACTCATACTGAGTCTCCCCCGCTAAGCCAAAACGCTGTCATTCCAACTAATCCAAAAGACATAGTTTAGCTACTCGCCACAGCAACCACGCTGGCTCACAGTTGAACGCCTACGACATCAGATTCCATCACCACAACTGAGCGCGATCACCCGATGCTGACCAACACTCACATCTGATCAGTTCCCGTGGAAATTCTCCAACTCTCTAGATCTGTTTCAAGGACTTATACTGACCCGATAACTAAGCAAAGCGTGCCAACTCAAAGCTGGTTACCCATATCTGTTCACACCAAATCCGGTCTATACTAAATCCGATTAATTAACTCAATTAATCTTTCGGGTCTCAAAACAGCTAATTGATTTGAGCACTGATAAGAATGTTCGTATAGTCTTGCGTTCAAATTTCTTTGCTTGTCATTTGTCCAATTCTGCTATGTTATCAGATAACGTATATTCTGCTCGTCAAGCTGGTTTGACCTTAACCAGCTTGGTTCTTGTACGCCAGCTTGTCTCTATTCTGATTTGCACTGAGCTGGTCGATACTTCAACTGTACTGCTCTTGTTCAGCTCTTTCCTGCTCTTGATCATTGCGGGGCTCTGAGCTTGTTTCCCACGGTTCCTTCCCAACTGGTTTCTTCTTTCACTAGAGGAATCTTCCTCCATCTGTGGGAGTTCATGATCACAGACTCCTGCCTTCTCATTTCTTCTTCTTCTACGGGGTTCACCTCGAGCTCGTCAAACTTCTCACAGATCCGTCCTCTTCATCTTCCACAATGAACCCATCTGAGCTGATTTATCCTGAGCTGGTCAAAGCTCTCTTCTTCTCTTCTCATTAGCTTAAACAAGATCCCTGATCAGGTTTTCTCTTCTCTGATTATGTGTACTTGCTTGATCTTTATCCATTCAGACACCTCTTCCAAACCATCAGCAAGTACACCAATCTTTCACTAGTTGATTGAGCCATTTCTTCGAAGGTACTTTAAACCTTATCCTCGAAGAACTGCAATCCAGCACCAGTGATTATATCCCTTCTTCTTGGGATATAATAATCAGTTCTGATTCAGTCTTTCACAGGACTGAGATCCCTATGATGAACTGATTATTGTGTCGTCTTGTGATCTGACCTTCACTTGATCACTGCGCTTGTCTCGGCTCTGCACTTGAACGCTGCCTCTGACGTCCCCTCACTGTTCCGGCATAGACATCTTCAACTATTCCAGCTTGGGCGTCCCCTTACTATTCCAGTTTGGATATTTCCTTGTCTTTTCCAGACTAGCTAAGGGGCTGCACATCGCACGTAAACCGTTAGTAGAGTAACAACAGATTTTGTGTTAATCAAAAATAAGATTCTGATCTGTGAGTACAGATCCAACAATCTCCCCCTTTTTGATTTACACAAAATCTAAATAAAAATATGCACGTGTGTTTATGCTTTGAAACATTTCTCCCATTTTTGTGGGAATCAAAAAGGGTTTGAAATTTTGTCTCCCATTTAATATTTTAAACGAAACTCCACTCAACAGAGCATGGGGTGATTTTATTTTTGAAATCAAAAGGATTTTTCAAGGAAAGACAGTTTGTGAAAATAAGTGTATGAAATGGGATTTGAAAAACAGAATCTGTGCCACTGGAAAAGGCTTATCTATCCAGATTAAAATATAAATGACAGTTGAATTCACAGATGCTCTTCCGCTTCTCTCGAACTCTGTCATTTGTGCTATTATTTCACCATATCCAGGGTAAGAGGTCTAGGCATCCACATATCTCGTGCAATCTGTCAGCTTGACAGAAGAGATGTTGCCACACCTTTTACTCTTGGTCCAGTGTTCTGCTATTCAAAAATCATTACTCCCCTTATCTTTATAGAGTAAGTTTTAAAAGTATTTTGTAGCACAGATGAACTTCCGCAAAAAGAAAATAAGAGCAGAAGATAGTTTCGAAACTGTTAAAATCTTCAATTTAAAATGTACTTTCAAGAACAACCTGATCTGATACCAATTGTTGTGAGACCTGAAATTTAATAAAGATTAAATGTTGGATTAATTGGTTTTTAAGAATTCTGGATGTTCAGATTTCATTTGGAAGGTTTGTATATAATTTTGGGTCGGATTTCACATTTGAAATAATTCTGGACAGTTTGGTAATTTCGCGTTAGAAACCAGCTGTTGGTTTTGTATAGGGTGCAAACGTCATCGTTTTGACCTAGTGAACAGTAGAGATCTGTTGAACGCGTATGTTATATCAGACTTTGTGTTTTGGTTAAAGATCAGCAGTAGCGCCTACGTGGATTTCAGATGTTGGATAGTTAGCGCGTTTTGTAGTGATCAGCCGTTGGGTTCTTTCCGACGCTGTTTTATTTAGTTGAAACGCAGCGTTTTGGGAATCAGCTGCTGGTTGCGTTAGACAATTACTGTTGAGGGATCTGATGCATTGTTTTATCCAGCCGCTGGTTTTGTTGATCAGCTGTTGATAGCAAGGATGATGTGAACTATGCGACGTCGTTTTGTTAAGTTGATGCGACGCCGTTTTGCGTAGAATTGTTTGAGGAATTCAGCCGTTGGTTTGTCTTTCGACTGCTGGTTGAGATAACAGCGATGTCGACTGGTTTTGTTGGTGGAATCCGCTCTTGCTGCTGTCATCTGGTGTGAAATGTATATATATTAGAAGACTTGGTCTTCGACTGGAATATCAGATTCCATACTTAGCGATATTTCTCCCGATTGTTGTTCTTCGCTTCGAACCCTAGAACAATGTTCACCGTGAGTTTCTCCGGAAAATTCTCGTCGTTTCCGGTCACCATTTTTCACGTTTGAGGTAGCTTTGGACTCCTCTTGAGAAGCTCTTTCATCCTATACCATTCTAGGAGGCTGTTGTTAGCTGGAAGTAAGATCGCGAACTGCTTCCTTCGGCCGTGTGTTCGCTGTGCAGGTAGCCCTTCGATTTAGAGATAAGATCTTACCTTAGAGCTTTGTTATTGAGCTTCCTGTTGAGTTGTTGAGTAGGATGAAAGCTGGTTTGAGTGTATAACTCCCAGCCGTGAGTTCTGTGCCATGTCCCGTGGGATTTATGTTTTGTGCGTTGTGTGTTTAGCAGGTCTAAATCAGAATTCTCGGGACTCTTGTTGTGGTAATCGTTGCACAGAATTAAGGTACGGGTTGAGCTTTTTACAGCGTGAGGTTTGGCATGGATAAATACAGTGATGGCTGATTGTTGCTTCGTGTATTGCTGCCAGTGTTTACTGTCTGTTGTTATGTGCATACATGTTGGCGACAATGGAGGATCCGGATCTCGTTTCCCGGGGGCACAGCGGAAGTTAAAAATTTCCCCGGGATACGTTCAATACATCAATACAATTCAATAAACATTCATAGGGCGTTTATCAAATCGTTACCTTGCTGGCGTCTAGGCGCCTGGCTCCGACCAGTTTCACGAGGAAACCAGCACTTCAAATGGTAGGCGGCGGTAGATCGTCAATCAGGTCCACGACCGAAAATACGATTCCTTCGTCAGCCTACACTAGAAGGACTGAAGAATTCAGCACGTACGGAAACTCCTCATCGCGGTGATCGAAACAAGTCCGATCACTTAGCAGGCGACGGACGGCGGTGGCCGGTGGAGGCGCGGCGGTGGCGCGGCCATGCGTGAGGTTTCAGAGGAGGGGGCGGCGGTTTTTGGAGCTTGGAGGCTAGGGTTGTGTTGTGTTCTTAAGTGATTAAAGCCCTAAACCAACTTAACTAAATAAAGATGATACATGGGCTTGAACCGGCCCAATGAACTTGGGTCATACCCAGGTCCATATGAACATTCGGTTCATTTAAATCACTGCGGTTTCATCATAACTCCGATCGATGATCAGATCGTACCGATCAACTCAGTTTCCAAAACTGAACGTTATGATGTGAAAAACAATTTTTCAAATTACCTAGTCCAAAATGACAGTTTTGCCCCTCAACTTTGGGAAATCGCAATTTGACCCCTGTTGACTTTTAGGAAGTCGCACTCCCCAAAATCCTCTTCCTATGCTCAACACATTGAGCTCAGTTTCAGTGCGGGAATCATGAATCCAGTACTTATGTGACCCTCAATGGTTCAGGGATACAGCTAGCCGTGGGC
>KV000497.1:21740-32482 GCA_001598015.1 Dorcoceras hygrometricum | reverse complement strand
TATCTGTTATCAGCAGGTATAAAACTCAAAATCATATCATATCTCGCCCGATACAAAAACACGCTAATTCAACCAGCAACTGATTCCTATACTCTCGACTGATAACAGCAAGGCTTAGCGCCTTCGCTATCTGTTATCAGCAGGTATAAAACTCAAAACGACATCATATCTCGCCCGATACAAAAACACGCTAATTCAACCAGCAACTGATTCCTATACTCTCGACTGATAACAGCAAGGCTTACGTCAGCGCCTTCGATGCCCACACACAACGTGACGTCAGCAAACTGTCACCAGCAGGCACCCAAATTCAAAAATACGAAAATCACCAGAATCGTTCTAAGGAATGAAATCGACCCGAAAATGCCACTTAAACACCAACAGAGAGTCTAAACCACAAACCTCAAATCAACCGATTAATTTCCACAATTAATCTTACTTAACATATTCAGGTCTCACATAAAGCCTTCAATTCTTCCTGCACTACTATCATCCATAAGGAAACACCCGAGCTTTAAGTGGCCTCTTGGAAACTCGATGGCTCACCATATTGATAGGATCAATGGAATCAAAAATATAGTTTAAAAAAATCTCAAGAGTTCAGAAGGGGGGGGGGGTTTGAATGAACTCCTTCGATTTTTATTTTTGAAACCTTAAAATTGTTTTTACAAGCCTCGCTTAACTCAGATCTGAGTGACCAGATCTGAGGCTCTCAGTCCAAATATGTTTTCTCGGTTAACAAATATTGTGCGGAAAGAAACCGATTAAACAGTGTACAGTTAACAATAAATACAATGCAAGTAAGTAAAAGATAGAATTGAGAGTTTGTTTGTGGAAGTTCGGATATGAAGATCCTACGTCTCCCCATCTTCCTTTTCAGGAAGGTTCCACTAGAATTGATGTGTACAGCCCGATCACTCAAGCCACGCTACAAGTGAAATCCTAGCAACCACAATCTACGCATATACCACTGCTGATTACAATCAAATGATTTTTCAAACTGCTTCACACAGCAAGTTCGTTACAGACTTTAATCTGATTTTACAAAGAATGCAATACAATAGAGTTCTATAAATCTTCTGGTTTCTTTACAATGAAACAAGTTTCAAAATGTAAACCAGAAGTGAATCTCGAAGATTATGTCTGATAAGAACTAAACGAAAATGTTCTTCGAGATTTTGAAGACTGGGATATCGAAATGTTTTAGACTTGAAATATTTTTCCCAGAGAGAGCTTAAAATTCGTAGAGAAAGACCAGAGAGACAAGAGATCGAGAGACCAAGAGAGCTTCTTCGTTTGAAATCTTCATCTATTTATACATCTCCATCCTCAACGGTCATAAATGAGCCAGTAGACACAAACCTTGTTTGCATATCTTCACCGTATCAATGCATTAAATGCTCCATTAATGCTATACAAAGGTATGTTGACTGTTGTCAGAGCTTTATTGACTTTATACCCAAAGTAGGTAAACATCGTATAAACAAATTTGCGTTCTGTAAAATATTCTCCAAATAGCTCTGAACTTGAGTATATTTCATCCACTTTGTCTAACAGGCTTATATAATGAAATCTCGATCGTTGATTTCTCTGGAATAAATATCTGATAAAATCTGAAGCTCAAATCTGTTTCGACACTGACATCTGAAATCTGCTCTCAAGTATATAAGCTTTACTTTCCCTTTCTATTGCGTATCTTCTCCCTTTAACTTCTACATAATTGTATAACTGTCAGATCTAAGTTCTCTCCTTTACGAGTCTTCATCCTTTTCTTTAACAATATCTTCAGATCTGAAACCCCCTTTTTGTTTCTTTAACTATACCATGGTCAAATCTGAAATTCGAGATTTTGAAGACTGGGATATCGAAACGTTTTAGACTTGAAATAGTTTTCCCAGAGAGAGCTTAAAATTCGCAGAGAAAGACCAGAGAGACGAGAGACCGAGAGACCAAGAGAGCTTCTTCGTTTGAAATCTTCAGCTATTTATACATCTCCATCCTCAACGGTCATAAATGAGCCAGTAGACACAAACCTTGTTTGCATATCTTCACCGTATCAATGCATTAAATGCTCCATTAATGCTATACAAAGGTCTGTCGACTGTTGTCAGAGCTTTATTGAGTTTATACCCAAAGTAGGTAAACATCGTATAAACCAATTCTGCGTTCTGCAAAATATACTCCAAATAGCTCTGAACTTGAGTATCTTTCATCCACTTTGTCTAACAGCCTTTATATAATGAAATCTCGATCGTTGATTTCTCTGGAATAAATATCTGATAAAATCTGAAGCTCAAATCTGTTTCGACACTGATATCTGAAATCTGCTCTCAAGTATATAAGTTTTACTTTATTTTTCTATTGCGTATCTTCTCCCTTTAACTTCTACATAACTGTATAACTCTCAGATCTGAGTTCTCTCCTTTACGAGTCTTCCTCCTTTTCTTTAACAATATCTTCAGATCTGAAACCCCCTTTTTGTTTCTTTAACTATACCATGGTCAAATTTGAAATCTCTCTTCTTTACGAATCTTCTCCCTTTATCTTTTCTCAAACAGAAATTCTGCCAGATCTGAATTCTCGGAAAAACTGAATATCTAGAATACCCTGTTATGATCTGACTCTCTGTTTCTGAAATCTGATAAATAATCTCTGAAATACTCTGAGTAGATTATGTTCTAATATGAGTCTGTTACTGATCGGATCTGATACGTAGCCTCTGTACTGAAACTAATACCCTCGGATCTGATCTGTTCTCATCTGATTTGATATGCTAGGATCTGAATATCTCTGTTCCCAAATCTCTCGAATATGAAATTACTCGAATACTCAAATCTGATTCCCATTAAACACAATTACTGACTGTCCAGATCTGATTCTTAAATTCAGTTCTTTCTCTTGTTTTCGTTATCACCAAAACTTATAAATTTTATATTAACAATTTTCCCACTTTTGGTGATGACAAAACTTAGCAGCCTACGACTTAATTAGAGACAAAAATAAATTTCTCAAAGTCGTGCTATATATATCTATTCAAATCTGGCTAAGTACAAGAGATTTGTACAAAGAACTGAAAAATGAAAATGTGCTCTGAAAAACAAAAATATGCTCAGCTTCCTCCAAGCCAATATCGAAATCTCTAGAGCTCGTACTTCCTCCTCCTCTGTTAGATTTCTTCCCAGTGCTTCATTAACAATCCGGAGTAAGGCGGTCGAGAGTCTAGATCTTGGATTGGCTCAATAAATATGCAGATGGGGGCGAATGCGTCCACAAACGGCCTCTGAGACAGCTGCTGCTGCTCGCAAGAAGTAGTTGTCATGAACTAACGTATCCACCGATATGTGCCCTCTATAACTGTCCAAGACCCATCGATTAAGATTAGTTGCCTTATCAGCAGGTAGACTTGATGGTTGGATGAGATCTGGCAATAACTGCGCCATGCTGTACATTGGCTCCTTCAAACAGTCTTGAGCTACACGGCCGTGTCCACTCCAGTCTGTGCTCTCTCATCTGCTTCAGAAAATTTGTCAATGAAAGGCGATGAGCGTCTGAGAGCATATCCAAGACTTGAAGATCTATTGCGGTAGTGGGCGTGCCAGATTCAAAATTTTGGTGCCTCGCTTCCAAAAATTTTCGAAGCAACATTTCTATGTATTTCGCTATTATGTAATGTCTCCTCTTTACTGCTATCTACAATGAATCTGTCTCAGCCCATGTCAAACCTGTTCTTCATTGACTTCCAAATCTGAAACTGATTCCAAAACAGACAACCGGCGAAGACTGAATGTATGAAAGAATGAAACAATTTCCTCTATGACTTTCTCCCGAATATGTACAAGGAAATCAATATTAGCACAAATCAATGAAAACATCTCTCGGGCCTGATGCCCTTTGATTTCCTATTTCTCTACAAGGGGCGCCTTCCCCTTGTCAGCAACATCAATATGTGGAAGGCTGGCCTTGTACCAGTTTACTTCCTTGATCTCAATCCCACGGCCAAACTTTATCTTGGTAGGCTCTGCAGCTGTATAAGATGCAACATCATATCTTCGGAATCTGCTTCAGAAGATCATCAACAGACATAGACTCTTCATCACACTTGAATGTCTCTGTGAGCTCCAAAACCTTGCTCAAAGGCTCTGTGTTGTAGAGTCAATCTTCTTAGCTCTCTTTTCTGTTTCCTTCTCCTTCTCCTTCTCCGTCTCAACTAGAGGTTCTTCTTCATCATAATTAGTGATAGCTGAAACATCTATCCTGCTCTCCGTCTCAAAAGGCTCTGTTCCAGCAATCTCCATCACCACGGGTTCCTCCAAATCTGTTTCCACATTCTCTATCTCAGCTGTCTCCCGAATAACCTGTTCAACAATATTATCAACTTTTTCTTCCTCAATCTCCTCTTGCAACACCAATTTACTCTTCGGTGCTCGGCGTCGTTGAGCACGAGGGGTCACAGCTGGTACAACAGATATGGGTTCCGGATTTTATACCACAGGGACCAACTCCAAAGACTTCTCTGTGGGAGCAGCTCTCCCCACAGTAGTTCTTTTCTTCTTTGCAATAGGCTCATCAGCAGGAGCTGGTCTCCTTTTAGTTGCTGCCTTTTTCACCACTTTCTCCACTGGCACTTCCAACACCTCTTCAGCATTGATAGACTTGTTTTTGGCAATGTAAGTGCCAATAGTATTAGGAGTAAGGATCTTGAGAAGGGGGAAGGCCTTCGACTCGCCCAATTCCAAGTCCGGTGCTCCCTTCAGAATAATACATATCTCCACCGCAAACCCTCGGGCTTGCTTTGAACATGGAGTCATCATGTCCTTCAAGAGGTTAAACAACAATCTCCCCCAATTGATTTTAACTACGCCATGAATCACAGCCATCATCAGAAACCGCTCATGGGTAACTGCATCGAAGGATCCTGCTTTGACTATGATTGTCTTTGCCAGAATATCGTTAAGCATTCGGAACTCAAACTTCATCTCCTTTTTCTTTTAGGAGGTCTTAATCTGTTCACCGCCTGCAGAAAATGCACTTCTAGCGTCAAACACCAAATCCTTCGGCACTTCATTTATATCAGTCAAACACTCTGTCGATAACTCGAAAATCCCAGCAAACTGTTCCTCTGTTTTCAACAGACTTTCCCTGAATGGAACTGATAACTTTGTTGTCTCGCACTGAGGCGTTGTGATAGAAATCCACCAAGGCTGCCTCATAGATAGCAGAAGAGCATCCCAAGAACTCAAGGGCCTTGAACATTTGAACCATCCATCATCTGCCATACTGAACACTGAGTCAAAGTAGACTTGAATAGCATTATGAATCAGAGAAGCGGCCATTGCTGTAGGTTGATCGAACGAAGAAAAAACCGTAAATATAGATAATCTGCAATGAGAAAACACTGAAAGCAAGAGAACACGAGAGTAATTTTTCGCAAGGTAAATGTTAGATATAAACGAAAAATGATATAAGAGAAAGGAATATGAAACGGTACGCGTTAACAGTGTTGATGTGACATTTCGCATGATGACAACACACGTGTCAATCATCCGATGGCGCGATCATATAAAAAGATTTGAAAAGATTTTGAATTTTAACCACGAGGGTGAAAAAGTAAAAACGAGCGCCATTTTAACATTACTTCACAGCCTTAGATCTGTTTAATGTTACAGCTGGGATACTATCAGATCTGATCACATATAAGTATCAACTGTATATACGCGAAATCTGAATAGATTCAGATCTCACGCATTCAGATGACTCAGCACTTATTAACTCATATCTGTTATTCCCCCTAAATTTGAGGTTCTCCCAACGCAATAGTTTACCGAATCTGAAAATCAGCATTGTTCCCCCTGAAAAGTAGACTCAGATCTGAAGTAAACAAAAGCTGTTCAACCTGCAATTTATTAGCGCAAAGACAGATCAAGGCAATTCTAAGAGACCAAGAATGTTTCGAAAAATACGTAAAACTTAGCGTCTGGTAGAGGCTTTGTGAATATATCAGCAACTTGCTGATCTATCGACACATACTCCAGCCGGATGTCCTTCTTGAGCACGTGATCTCTTATGAAGTGATGCCTGATGTCGATATGCCTTGTTCTGGAGTGCAGCACAGGATTCTGAGTGATTGTGATGGCACTGGTATTGTCACATAAAATAGGAGCTTCGGAAGCATCAATGCCATAGTCACGAAGCTGATGTTGAATACACAAGATCTGAGCACAGCAGCTTCCAGCCGCTAGATACTCTCCTTCAGCTGTTGATGTAGCAATTGACGTCTGCTTCTTACTAACTAGGAAATCAGTCGGTCTCCCAATAATTGACATGTACCACTTGTGCTTCGCCTATCAATCCTGCATCCTGCGTAATCTGCATCACTATAACCGATTAGTTGAAAGCTAGAGTCTTTGGGATACCAAAGACCCACATTGGAAGTTCCTTTCAAATATTTTAAAATGCTTTTGACTGCAATGTAATGCGACTGTTTTGGCTCAGCTTGGAATCTAGCACACATACAAACAGCAAACATGATTTCTGGTCTACTAGCGGTTAAGTAGAGCAATGAGCCAATAATACCGTGATACAATGATACCTCTATTGCAGTTCCAGATTCGTCTTTGTCCAATTTGATTGAAGCACTCATTGGGGTAGATGCTGCTGAACAATTTTCCATTCCAAACTTCTTCAGCAGTTCTTTCGTGTATTTAGCTTGATTGATGAAAATTTCATTATCAAGCTGTCTAACTTTTAGTCCCAGAAAGAACGTCAGTTCTCCCATCATGCTCATCTCGAACTTGTCCTGCTATCCTTAGAAATTTCTGGCACAGTTTGGTGTTAGTTGACCCAAAGATAATATCATCAACATAAATTTGTACCAACAGGACATGATCATTCTTGACAAATTTAAATAAAGTATTATCAACAGTGCTTATTATGAAATCATGCTCGATAAGAAATTTTGATAGTGTGCCATACCAAGCTCTGGGTGCTTGCTTCAACCCATATAGAGCTTTATCCAGTTTATATACGTGATCTGGATATGTACGATTCACAAAGCCAGGAGGTTGTACTACATACACTTCCTCTGTCAAGATGGCATTAAGAAGGCACTCTTTACATCAATTTGAAAGATTTTGACGTCTTTATATGCAGCATATGCAAGAAACATGCGAATGGCTTCTAATCTGGCTACTGGAGCAAATATATCATCAAAATCTATGCCTTCTATTTGTCTAAAGCCTTGCGCTACCAGTCTAACCTTGTTTCTAACTACTACATCATCCTCATTCAATTGTTCCTAAAGACCATTTAGTTCCTATCACTGAATGGTTGGTAGGTCGAGGAACTAATTGCCATACATTATTTCTTTTAAATTGGCTAAGTTCATCTTGCATAGCATCTATCTAGCTTGGGTCTGCTAAGCCTTCTTCTATATGCGAAATGAATGCTGAATTGAAGTACTCATGCATTAGCTGGCCTCGTGTGCGAACAGGAGAGTGAATGTTACCTATGATCTACTCGGGTGGATGATTTGTATTCCACCGAAGGTCAGATCCGATTGGATTTGCTCATTGTTCTGCTTGGATGTCTGGATGAATAGCTTGATCTTGGTTATCTGACACCAATTGATATGAACTTTGTTCCAGATTTGAACCAGATACTAATTGATGAGATTCGTTGATAGCTTGAGCATCTGAAGCTGGTCTGGATACCAATTGATGTACTGTAGGATCTTCTTGTGTATCCACTTGTGCAGTAGTTGGTTCAGCACTGGCAGCTGGCGCACTAGTTGAGATTTGTTCCTGCACTTGGTCAACATTAGTCAAATCAATGACTACTGTGTTACCTGTCAGATCTGGGCGCTCAGTAGGAATGTCATCGTGTGGTGTGTCCAGTGCTGGTTGGAGATCAGCTGTGTATCGAATCTGTGCCACGTCATCACTTGAGTCATCAAAGCTGGTTGATTCAAGACGTGAACACAAGTCGTTTAAGCTCGTAGCTGAGTTGGATCGAAAGATGGTTTCATCGAACACCACGTGAGTTGATTCTTCAATCGTCAGACTCCGGTTGTTAAACACTCTGTAGGCTTTGCTCATTGCTGAGTATCCAAGAAACAAACCTGCATTAGATTTGGCATCAAAGGCTGTTAGGTGCTTTTTACCGTTATTTTGAATGAAACATCTGCACCCAAAAACCCTGAAATAAGATATGTCAGGTTTCTTACCACTCCACATCGCATATGGGGTTACACCATGTATCTTGTTAATCATAGATCTGTTTGAGTGTAACAAGCTGTGTTAACTGCTTCTGCCCAGAATTTTTGTGAAATACTGGAATCAGCAATCATAGTTCGAGCAGCTTCTTTTAAAGTACGGTTTCTCCTCTCAGCCTGCCCGTTCTGCTGAGGAGTTCTAGCTGCTGAAAGCTCGTGCTTAATCCCAATGTCTTCAAGATAGGAGGATAATTTTTTATTTAAAAACTCAGTACCACGATCACTCCTTATCCAATTGATAGTACAAGAGTTTTCATTTTGTAAACATTTTAAAAGCTTTATCAACTGGTCAGCGGTCTGGTCTTTTGATTTTAAAAACAGCACCCATGTAAATTTTGTAAAATCATCAACAACAACCAGGGTGTAATCTGTTCCCCCTAAGCTGGTTACGCGTATAGGACCAAAAAGATCCATATGTAAAGCTCTAAGCTTCGGGAAGAACGATGACCGCTTTTTTTTTTTAAAAACGAGAACGAATCTGTTTTCCCAATTGACATGCAGAACAGATCTTGTCTTTAGAAAAGTTTATTTTGGGCATACCAGAAACCAATTCAAGCTTACTCAATTTGGCAAGTGTTTTGAAGTTTAGATGATTCATTCTTTGATGCCACAGCCAGCTCTTGGAAGATTCAGCTGCTAAGCAAAACTATTCAGATCTCATCTGCTCTGACCAATTGACAATGTAGGTATTCCCCGATCTTTTTCCTACCAATACTGTCAGACCATCTGAGTTCTGAAAGTTAACTGTGTAACCATTATCACATAGCTGACTTATGCTAATCAAATTATAGCACAAATTTTCAACAATTAAAATATCATTAATTGAAATGTTACCATGGGTAAGCTTACCCTTACACACAGTGTTAGCGTGTGAGTTATCACCAAACACAATTTTAGCTCCTTTGTGTGGCGTAAAATCTGATAATAGCTTTGGATTGCCAGTCATGTGCCCGCACATCCGCTATCCAGATACCAAATGATAGAATCTTCTGAATCTTTGTACCTATTATCCTGCAATCATGAAAATAAACTTTTGGTACCAAATTTTACTTGGGTCCAGATCGGATTACCCTTTTTGGGACCCATATTGAATTACCTTTACAGTTTTCCCAGAATGGATATCCACTAGGGTTCGTGCAGAAAACTTATGTGATCTGTTGAGTTTTGGTTTTGCACTTTGACCATTTGATCACGTTTGGACTGAACCTTTTTCCATACAGATTTGGACTTCACTGAACCACGCCGTTGCTGGTTAGGAACAGACGACTTAGGTCCAACTTTCGCTTTGTCCTTATCAAGTCTGTTCGTTAGCCAGCTGGGCTTGCTGTTCTCAGGCTTAATATATCCAATACCAGTTTTGCCTTTATGGTTCAGTCCCGTGGTCTGGTCATCATACTTGACCGCCTCATATGCATCGTGTATCACACTGACTTTGATAAAGTTCATTTTCTTGAACTTGTCATCAGCCAGATCTGACTGAGTACTTGTTTCCCCAAAGCTGCTTTCACCAAAGCTGAAACCTAAGCCAGATTTATCATTCAAAGGTTTCTGGGTCTCATGCATCTTGCCTAAGAAAACAGAAGACTTAGTCCAGGAGCTCATCACTTGATTAAGCTCTCATTTTCAGAATAATAAAAGTCTTAAACAATAAAATAAACGTGCATGATAGCTAAAATTTGGCTAAGTCATAAAAATCCTCGTGCATAAGAAAATATATTTTCCTCAAAACAAGTCGACATATGCTAAATAGACTAAAAGTGTTAAGCGGAAACAAGAGGTCGCTGGGTAGGTGACAAGCCCAACTGCAATCCGCTCAGGAATCCTGCCCCTCAATCTCGATCTCAGCCTCATCTGCACCATCCAAGCATGGTGAGTCTAAAGACTCAACAAGTACAAAACTGAGGTATAACGAATACTAAATAATACATGCACATGCATTAAAATATTTCAACTAAAAATAGTTTCTCGACTTAAAAGGGTATGCATTAAAACATTTCATGCTCAAAATGACTAAAAATCTTTGCATAAAAAAATGATCTTTCTAAAACGTTTTCCTCGTGAATTTCGTTCCTCGACTGTGGTCCCTCAACCTCATGTCGCTTGATCAAGCTAATAAACACTAGTACTAGGTTGGAAAGGCACTCCAGTACTTATCTGAAGCCCAGACCCATCAGTTGAAAAAGGCACTTCAATACTTATCTGAAGTCCAGACCCGTCAGTTTGATATGGCAAGCGGAACGTCTCCCGATCCCATATTCGTCATAGAAAAACCACAATCAAGTCCCATCATTCAAAATCATTTTTCCTCATTCTTGCCTCAAATTTCTCAAATCCTCAATAAATAAATAAATTTCATAACCTCCTGAACATTCTGTCCATAAATACTTCAAAAGTAAACATATGCACTTTAAATAGTCAAACATGCTAAAAATCATTTTCTAGGCATTTAAATTTCATAAAATGTTTAAAAAAT
>KV000496.1:6172-29554 GCA_001598015.1 Dorcoceras hygrometricum | reverse complement strand
AAATAGGAGCTGGAGGGAGATGAACAGAAAGGAGGAAGTTGTTTATCGTGGACACCTAGATTTCATTTCTCCTTTCTGTTTCAGATTTTGTTGTATAGAAACCTTAGTTATAGTATTTTGTTTGAATCAGATTTCTAGTTCGATTATTTTGTAGAAATCTGTACAGACTCATGCTTGAAATTTTCACTTATGACATTATCAGATCTCTCCTATTTCCGCGTATGACATTATTACCGCTCCCTTTGTAGTTCACGTCTGATTTCTCTTATTGTTTTAAGTGTTGAATTTATTTGCACTTTAGCCCAGAAAAATTTAATAATGTTTGCTTCATAATTTAGAATCGAAACTTGTGGATCTTTCAATTTGAACCCTAAACTTCTAAAATTCCCTTGAGAACAGTCCGGTCGTTACAGTTGATCATGATCCCTCAACTGCAAAACAGCCAGCTTCAGTCTCTTCTCCTGGGTGTACTCCAGCGTGTCAAACAATTCCTCCATGTGCTCTAACCAGCCTTTGGCCATCAGACCACCCTCAGCTCCAGTAAAAATAGGAGGATTCGTCCGCTGAAATCTAGCCAGACTAGCTCCATCTCATCAATCTGTCTAGTCACATCTTCTACCTCAACCTCTGCCTGTCTAGCTCGATGATGCAAAGGCACACTCTGCTGCTCAACATCTTCATCACTCCCCGGGGCTCTAGACTCCCCAACTACCTGCCTAGCGGTTCTAGTTCTATCTCTCATCGGCGTCATCTACCAAAACTCCACAAGCAGATCATTAACAGAGGCAGATAATCAACATCATAGAAATCACAGAGTCAATCACAATCAAAAAGCTCAAACTCTGTGCCTAGAATCAAGTGTGATGGAAAAGAATCGAGCTTATCCCAGTTTAAGATCTGATACAAAAAATGTCAGGCCCAGTTCGCTAAATCAATGCTTAATGACTCAATTAATCTTAAATACATGGAAGCATCAAATATTGGCTAAAATTTTTCGTTTGGGCCTGAACTGAAAATCAACTCTTAAAATACAATCATACTAAAAATAAGGATTTTAACTCAAAAATCAAACAATACATCAACAGTGTACAGGTTGTACAACTAATACAGATCCCCAAAATACAGTATATGCACAGGACATCCCCTGGCTCAATATCTCAATACATAATATATATATAACTGGGACTCAAAATGAGGATCTACCAGTTGACGCTCCACTCGGTCCAACTGTGTCATGCATGAGGGCTACCAAAGAATCATTGGTCAGCAAGGCACAACGACTCAGCTGTGCAATAAATCTCAATCAATCAGTAGAATCTAAATCACAACGACTCAGCTGGCTATCACGACTCAGTGACGACATAGGATTCTGCGCACGGCGACTCAGCCGGCAAATCGCGACTCAGCGATATTCAGGTCTCAAAGAATTACAGGCTCAATATGCTATGAGTGAATTCAATGATAATCATATCAAGCAGTATGCAATATATATCATAAACAACACCATCAATCAGCTATAAATTCACATACAAATAATATCAGCACAACTCAGGCATAGTACACAACACGTAAACACACATACATAATACGTTCTCACGTTCATCTCAAGGCTGTAAGTACGAGCTCAATACGTACCTTCCTCTAAGCAGCTAATACCTCGACAGATCACACGGGGCACACAAACAGTTGTTCACGGACCAGAACACAGCTGCAACAACTAGCTCAGATCTGTTGCCCTCCTAATTCCCCCAATAAATCCTATAGAAGCTGCCTACAAGCTCAAATCTACCAAGACATCTAACAAATCAGCTCAAATCTGAGCTCATTCAACCTAATGCCTTCGGTCGAGAAACCCAGGCCAGCCACAACTACACAACGTATGAACAACCTTCTCAAATCAAAGCTTAGAGCAAGAAGAATTAACTTACCCAAAAGCTCAATTACAATGGGAGAACTATCGGCCGGATATCCCAAAGATAATGAACACTGCAACTACTTCGTGCTCCCTCAACACGCCGATCCAAAGCTCCATAATGGTACCAATATAAAGATCTTAAGGAGACGAGCTCAGCGCCACCGACCTTGCTCCAAACGTCGGCGTCAATCGCGGAAATCAGGAAAATAAGGTACGATGAACAGTAAGAGTTTCGGGAACAGTATATGTATCGAAGACTCACTGGAAGAAGATAAGAAATATCGGTCTGAAATTGTCTAAGTGTTGATCGACACTTATATTAATTCCCCCAGTCAACGCCACAGTGAAAGTACACCAACTCAGATTTGAGCACTACACCAGATCTGACTAGCACTACACTATACCTGCTCGCTACCACAAAACGACGTCGCACTGGAGTCCAGCTCTCATCAAATTTTATGCTCGCTAAACGACGTCACATCTATTACACTCAGCCAGCGCCAAATATGGTATACGCCAAAAGACATCGCATCGCTGATACTCAACCCACGTCTACCCGAGTAACCCAAAACGACATCGTTTCGTCTCCAGCTCAGGACAACGGTCTACTCAAACCATGAAACAAACCGATCTACGTGACTCCACCAGTTCACTCGTACGGGACGTTTCTTTCCAAAGCTGAACACCAGTAGTTCATGAGACACTAATCCGCCCTCTCCGTTGCATAACAAATCCGAAGATCATCGATCAGATCGTACTCATACTCTCTCTCTCTCTTTCACGATTAAATCCTCATTCCGATCCACTAAATTCATTAATCACTATATAACCAATTCTAGCTTATTTCTCCAAATCTGTTCATAACATAACACTAATTAAATCGATTAATTACAGTCCTCACAACCAAGAGTGGTTGCATCATTAAAAATAAAGTGATTTATTATAGTTAAAAAAATCAATTACCTGTGTTTCTAGAACTATATTTTTTTATCTTCTACTTAATTTAGTTGAACTATAGAAGTTGGTAGGAGTTGACTTTTTGTTGGGTCCGAAAATCAGGAACTAAGAGTTAGCAAGCGCTACTGTTAAACACATTTGAAATTTTGTGCTGCCAATGGAGGTGCAATACCTCGGGTTCTTGAACATTAAATAGAGCACCGGAGACAGATCTGGTATTAAATAAAATCATGCGGAAAACACCAGAACTGAATCCTAATTTTAAAATTAACGCAAACAGATTTTTGTTTGACATAAATCTGTTTGACTGTGCAAGTGTGTAATCTGAAATATGCGTGCATGCTAATATAAAGGCTTATGCGGAAACTGATAAATCATGCGAGCAACACAATACATTCAGATTCCATTAAACATATGTTGAAGTTACTGTGCGTATGGAATCTTAAATGCCGTGAGTGTTAAATATCAAATGCGTATGACATTTTGTTATGCTGTGAGTACAATCAGATTTCACTTAAACAAATGAGTGTGTGATTAAACATATGTGAATCTGATATACTGTGCAAATGTGCTAAAGGTAAATGCTGTAAATCATAAAGAGATTACTCAATATTTGTTTCTGGAAGTTCGGACATCAATGTCCTACGTCTCCCCTTCTTTCACCTCGGAAGGATCCACTAGAAGACTTTGATCTATACATCGTATACAGACCCGATCCCGCAACCAACAGCTGCGAGAACTCCTAGATCTACCAGCCCTCGGCTGTCACTCAATCACTTCTTTAACTCCTATGTGAGAAAGGCTACAAACACAGAGTTTAACGTCATCGTGCTTGGACGGGAACTGATTTGCATTTTGGGTTTTGATTCACTCGCTAATCAATTACGCACAACTCTCAAAGATATGCAAGTGAATCTGTGTGTGTGAGATTTACAGTGTAAGCACAACTCTCGAATGATAAATCTCACACGCTGGGAAAATGCTCTTCAATAGCTGATTGAGACTCAGCAGTAGACACTCGTTATGCGCTCCTCTCTAATGGCGGTCTACTTCTTCGTCTCCACAATTTTCTTCCCTCTGTATTTTTGCTCTCTGTCAAAATCTTCACTCAAAATCACCCTTCTTCAAACAGCGCCTCTTGTATATAAATTGCTGTTGAAATTTCTTCCCGTTAGACACACTTTTTTCCCGTTCAAAATATGTCTTGTAAAGTACCGACAGGGATTGTCCTTGTGTCCTTTTCTTCTTGACAATCGGAGCCAATTCAGCATCACTATCTACTGGTCGCTTCTTCGACACAGCCCTCTTCTTAGGAGTTTTCTTCATTGGTGGAGAGTCCTGTGGTTTTCTCCATTCCACTTGTTCATTGATGTGAAAAAATCTATGCACCCTTCCTCTCCTTACAACAGTTTTAATAAATCTGATAAATCTGTATCTGACGTGATATGTTTCAATTGTGAACGACCAGGGCATTTTGCGCTGGGCGGATAGTGATTCAGAATCTTCATCCAGCAGCTCATCATCCAGTGATAGTGAACAGGAGGAAGTTCACTGCCTCATGGCTGATCAAACTTCTGATGATGAGGTATTCGATTTCTCAAACATTGAATTTACACGTGAGGATCTAGTTCATGCACTGAACGATATGGTCCATGAGTACAAGACTCTATCTCACACATTTGAGGAAATCAAGGCCGAAAACGCAAGTCTGAAAAATAGTTCGACAGATTCAAGTTCTGATGAGCTTGAGGATGTTGACAGTTTGAAGACTGAGTTGAGTAGGCTGAAGATAGAAAATGATTTGTTGAGAAATGAGGCCAGCGAGCTCAAGGCTGAAGTCGATAAATTAACTAAAGAAATGAGCTCCTGGAACCAGTCTACTCATTCTCTCCACAAGCTGAATGAAAGTCTAAAGCAAGTTTATGATAAATCTGGCATTGGCTTCAGTAGTGGTGAGAGCAGTGAAAGGGAGACAAGTACTCAACCACAATTAGTATATGACAAGTTCAACAAAATGAGCTTTGTCAAAGCTAATGTGATATATGATTGCTTTGAGTCGGTAACATATGATGATCATAACTCTCCAAAGTTGAGTGATAATGGAAAAGCTGGTATCGGCTTTTCAAAACCAGAGAGCTCTAAGCCTAACTGGCTAAAGAAAAAATTGGACAAAGATAAAGCGAAAGCTGGTCAAAAACCGTTTGTTTCTAACCAGTCGTGGCATAGCTCAAAGAAGGTAAAAACGGGTTGTAAAAATACTCAGCCAAGGAGAGATTCATATGGTCAAACTGTGAAACAAAACTCAACAGATCTCACCGTAATTATGCACAGAATTTTGTGGATCCTAGCACTAGAAAGACTGAGATAATTAAAGTCTGGGTCCCGAAAGGGGTAAACCAATCTGGACCCAAGTAAAATTGGGTACCAAAATTTGCTTGTGTGATTGCAGGGCAACAGGTACAAAGCTACTAATGACTCAATCATCTGGTATCTGGACAGTGGGTGTGCACGCCATATGACAGGGAACCCAAATCTATTGACAGATGTTGTTCCACACAAAGGAGCAAAAATTGTCTTTGGTGACAATGCACACGGTAACACTGTGGGTAAGGGTAAGCTTACCCATGGTAACATCTCTATCTCAGATATATTGGTTGTTGATAATCTCAGTTATAATTTGATTAGTATCAGTCAACTATATGACAAAGGTTACATAGTTAACTTTCAACAACACACGTGCACAGTTCAGAACTCAAATGGTGTGACTGTATTGGTGAGTAAAAGATTGGGGAATACCTATGTTATCGATTGGTCAGAGCAGTTGAAGTCTGAACAGCTTTGTCTTACAGCTGACTCTTCCAAGAGCTGGTTGTGGCACCAAAGAATGAATCACTTGAACTTCAAAACAATTACCAAGTTGAGTGAACATGATATGGTTTCTGGTTTTCCTAAATTAAAATTTTCTAAGGACAAGATTTGTGCAGCATGCCAACTGGGAAAACAAATTCGATCTACTTTCAAAACATAAGGCGGTAAACGTTCTTCCCGAAGCTTAGAACTTTTGCATTTGGATCTTTTTGGTCCTGTTTCTATAACCAGCTTAGGGGCAATGAACTACACCCAAGTCGTTGTTGATGATTTTACTAAATATACTTGGGTGGTGTTTTTAAAGGCAAAATCTGATACCGCTGACCAGTTTATAAGGCTTTTAAAACGATTGCAAAATGAATAATCTTGTACAGTCAACCGGATAAGGAGTGATCGAGGAACAGAGTTTTTAAATAAAAAATTATCTTCTTATCTGGATGATATTAGAATAAAGCATGAGCTTGCTGCAGCTAGAACTTCTCAGCAAAATGGTTTAGCTGAGAGGAGAAATCGCACTTTAAAAGAAGCTGCTAGATCTATGATTGCTTATTCGGGTATTTCTCAAAAATTTTGGGCAGAAGTAGTTAACACAGCGTGTTACACTCAGAACAGATCAATGATTAATAGGATGCATGATAAAACCCCCTATGAGATCTGGAATGGCAAGAAACCTGATATTTCATATTTCAGGGTGTTTGGATGCAAGTGTTTCATTCATAACAATGGCAAGAAGCATCTAACAGCCTTTGAACCTAAATCTGATGCAGGTATCTTTTTAGGCTATTCTGCAGTGAGCAAAGCATACAGAGTGTTCAACAACAGAAGCTTAGCTGTTGAGGAATCCGCCCATGTGATTTTCGATGAAACAAGTTTCAAATCAAACTCAGCTGCAAGCCTTCATGATTTGTGTTCACGTCTGGAATCAACATCCCTTGAGGAATCAGACGACGACGTGCCACAAATATATTCAGTTGAGGATGAACAACCAACAGTGGTCACAACTCACAACAATGTCCAACAAAATCCAATAAACGACGCTCGACCATCGACTGGACAACCAGATGCAAGCACTTCAACTCAAATATCGTCTGGACAACCAGTCGCAAGCGTTACGTATCAATTGACATCGCAACCAACTACTGTTTACCCAGTCGCAAGCATCACAAGATCAACGTCTGGACATCCAGCTGCAAGCATTTCTTCACCTATGATTGATCAACCAGTCGCAAGCACTTCTTACCAGTTGGAAGCAGATGCACAAGCCAACGATACTCCACATCTAATGGCGTCTGCTGATCCAATCGTTGCAAACCAGCCAACGACACAGGGGGAACAACAAAGAACAAATCCAATTGGACTTGATCTTCGGTGGAATAGAAATCATCCACCTGAGCAAGTCATAGGTAATTTTGAATCCCCTGTTCGCACACGAGGCCAGCTATCTCAGTATGATCATTTTGATGCTGCATTTCTTTCGCATATAGAACCTAAGGTAATTGATGAAGCCTTAGCAGGAGGCCAGCTATCTCAGTATGATCATTTTGATGCTGCATTTCTTTCGCATATAGAACCTAGGAATTGATGAAGCCTTAGCAGACCCAAGCTGGATAGATGCTATGCAGGAGGAGTTGAATCAATTTGAACGCAATAAAGTATGGACACTTGTACCTAGACCTAATAATCATTCAGTGATAGGAACACGTTGGGTCTTTATGAACAAACTGAATGAAGATGGCATAGTAACAAGAAATAAGGCTAGGCTGGTTGCACAAGGATTTAGACAAATGGAAGGTATAGACTTTGTACAGTAAATCAGTTGTGAGGTGAAACCAGTTGTTAGCTACAGTGGTATGGTCAATCAGTCGATGGGTTATACAGTCGAGAACTACAGTGAATTTATCTGGTATTGAATCAGTTGCAAGCTACAATGTTTTGTTTATTCAGACGCAGGGTTATTGGTTCAGTCGATGGAGAAATCAGTTGCAAGCTACAATGGATTGCTCTACCAGTCGCAGGCTACAGTGCTTTTGTATCCAGTCGCAGGCTACAGTGTTTTTGTATCCAGTCACAGGCTACAGTGTTTTTGTATCCAGACGCAAGCTACAGTGCCTTATATGAGCAGACGCAAGAATTCAAATATTAGCGTGTGCAAAACGACAGTGTTGGAATAAGTTGAAGCGACACCATATTGGAACCAGTCGAGAGCTTAGTTATTTGTGAATCTAGTCGATGGGTAATCCAATCGCAATGTCGTAGCTTTATAAGTTGATGATTGGAAAAACCAGACGAGAGCTACAGTGCTATATTTAACCAGTCGGGGGTTTTTAGCAAAACGATGTCGTATGGATAAGTTAAAACGTCAGCGTTTTAACTAACCAGTCGTTGGATTTGTAAAGAACCAGTCGAGGAATAATGCACGTGGTATAAAGGAAACCAGTCGATGCATACATTTAAACATCTTCCAGTCGCAACCTCATAAACAACGAAGGTGTTGAAGCTGGTGAACAAGAGAAATTTTCAGGCGCAAGCGATAAAGAAATTCAAATACAATTTTTTACTCAAATTGGAAAATATTAACAGAATCGTACAAATGCCTGGAATTTTGGAGACAACATCGGTACTATTTTGGGTAAATAGTACATATTTTCAGAGGTTGTTACACTGTTATTGCACAGATATGGAAATCGACAAATTAGCTCTGACAGTGTGCATTGTACCTTGTAGTGGAGCAGAGGATACGGTTATGAATTATCAGAATTTCAAAGGGATTTTATTTCCTTAACAGATGAAAATGACCGTTGAAGAATGAAGACTATAAATAGCAAGCTATTTGAATCGAAGAAAAGAACTCTTGCTATTACTATTGCTGAAACTCTGCCGAATTACTTTTGAGCCATTCCTTGTTGAGTACTCTCAAAAAGCTCAAATACTCGAAGAACACTACTGTTGTTATTCATAGACAAACCTTCGAGTCCATTCTCTGGTTAATCTTGTTGAATCAAGTTTCATTGTCTTAGAAACCAGAGAGTTTACTAGGAAGAAGGGGAGACGTAGGATATTAATATCCGAACTTCCAGAAACAAATCCTGAACTCTTATCTCTTTACTTTACGCTCTTGAATAATGCATTTACTTATTATTACTGTTCACAAGTTAATCGGCCTTTTTCCGCAGAAACATTGTTGGCCGAAAGACTTGCATAAAACTGAGATACCTTAAGTCTGGTAACTCGGACTTAAGTTAAGCCGTGCGTGTAAAACATTTTAAAAGATTTCAAAAATCGAAGGAGTTCATTCAACCCCCCCCTTCTGAACTCCTGTTTGCTTATTGATCCTATTTTTGGGACCATCACTTTTCTCCTATAAAGTTAGAAATCTCAAGATGGTCTTTACAAGAACTATTAGAAAATGCTTATTAGCGTTTATTAGTTCAATATGCTGCTGTGCAACTCTTATATGTGACTATCTAGGAATCTCCGGCTAGACTTCTTTATATCAAGCTGTTATGTCCTCTTTATCATGATATGTTTTTCACTTTTGTTTTTAAACACTACGTTTTTCTCAATATTATCAACTTTTTCGTAATCTCTTAATTACTTTTTCAAAGCTATAATCTTCCACAGACACTCAATAAGATTATGGAAAATGATTTGTTACTTGAATTTGAATTTTGTACTTGATGAACATGATTTATTTGAAATTAAACGTCACAAGGAATGCCCGAAGGAATTTTTAGCAAGGAGAGAGCTAGCTCATGGAATTTAGTAAGGGTTGTTGAAACACCCTAAATCTCTAATCCTAAAATTTAACAAGTAAAAGAAAATTTTATAGAGAATTAAAAGCTACAAATATTTTTTTTAAGCACGTAATATACTCAAGAGAATCCTAACTATATAAACTTAACTATTCCAAAATCCTGGGAATTCAAAACAACAATAGTAATAATTCAAAATTTGATATGCTCAAAATAAAATGATCACCATCTAAATTTTAGTAGTGCAATAAAAAAAACTCTGTCCCCCAAAAATCAAATATTCATCTCGACCTCAAAATAAATATATATTTCTCAAACTAGTGCGGAATTTAATGGTCACTGGGTCGGGCCATGCTGGACTGCCGTCTGCTCAAGGATCCTGCCCCTCGATCTCAGCTCCTGCATCATCTGCACCAATCAAACATAGTGAGTCTAAAGACTCAAGAAGTACAAGATTGAAAATATCAAGTACTACATAATAAACTCACATGGATTAAAATATTTGTACTCAAATACCATTTTTATTTTAAAACATTTAATGCGATAAAAGGAGTATCAATTTTCTCAAATCATTTTCCTCAAAATCATGTATGAATTTAAATAATATAAAACACGCATTTTTTTTGGGTGAACTCCGTTTCTCGACTGTGAAACGTCAAATACTCAAGTCGCTTGATCAAGTTATAAAACCATAGTACTAGGCCTAGAAAGGCATTCCAGTGATTTTCTGGAATCCAGTCCCGTCAATGTAAGGCACCCTAGTGATTTTCTGGAGTCCGTTACGCGTCCAGTTGATATTGCCACACGGTGCTTTTTGGCCCAATATCCGTCATAAATTTTCACAGTCAAGGCCCATTGTTCTAAACATTATATTTTTACCTCATATTGCCTCAAAATAATTTCCACAAGCCTCATATAACATCATTACACCTCAATAACTTTTCCGAAAATTCTCAACATAGAATTTCTTTATAAAATAATAAAAATGCATAATTAATTGAAGTAACCAGTAAAATATTATAAAAATGGCTTAAAATCATCAAATTACTAATTTCATGACAACAGGTTGCCCCTAGGACCAAGATCCCGAAATCTCCATTTTTGACCCGACATGGTGCCGTTTGCGCGACTAAAGCGTAAAAATCATCAAAATTCCATTTATTAACCAAATTACTTCAATCTTGGACCCACGTGACCCTAACTCCACGGGATATAACAAACCAGACTCAGAAAATATTCCTACGTGACCTACACAATGCTCGTAACCTCACTGGTCTCGCACAGGGACCCATCTGGGAGATGTTAGGACCAACCCTCGACTTGTCCCAAATATTTCAACCTAAAGCCACAACCAGACCCTCACGCAGCCTCTCAGTGACCCCTAGACTCATTCCTAGACATCCTAGACCGAACCATGGACCAACCAAACCCAGCCCTTCACTTGACATGGAGCTCTCGACCCTAGCCATCACGCCTCACACTCCTTCGACCACAAGGCTATGAAGCCGACGCCAGGCAGCCCTTGTCATGAAAAATCAGAGAAAATACATCACTTTCAACGTCAAATTTGATATGCTCAAAATACAAAAAACTAAAATCATTTTAAAAATGAAAATCCTCACCAATGTTCACCTATATGAAAAAGAACCCTCTAAGGAATAGGATGAGATCTCGAGAATGAATTTTTGAAAAAAAACATTTTTACCTCGGTGTTCCCGTCATCGCCTATCCGGCATCGAACCATAGAAATCAAAGATTTTAAAAAACTCATCATAATATCATATAATGGAATACTAATGCATAATCATTAAAATTAAATCAATACTATGAATAAAAATAAATACTAAGGCAAGAGATTTATGTAGAGAAATTCCTGGGCGTTACAATACTCTCCCGCTTAAAAATAATTTCGTCCTCGAAATTTGAAAACTTATCGAATAGATCTGGGTAGCGCTCCATGATATCAGCCTCTACTTCCCACGTAGCTTCCTCTTCCGAATGGTTCTGCCACTGGACTTTGACCATGGGAATGGTCCGGTTGCGTAGCTTCCGGTCCTGTCTGACCAAGATCAGAGTAGCACGCTCCTCAAACGTCAGCTGTGGAGATAGCTGTTGTGGCTCAAAGCTCAGCACATGAGAGGGGTTTGGTACATACTTCCTGAGCATGGAGATGTGAAAGACGTTATGTACCGCTGCCAGGATCAGTGGTAGTGCGACCCGATAAGCTAACGTCCCCACTCTGTCGAGGATCTCGAAGGGTCCTATGTATCTTGGAGCTAGGTTTCCTTTCTTGCCAAATCACATCACGCCCTTCATGGGTGCTACCTTCACGAATACATGGTCTCCTACCGAAAACTCCAGCTCTCTCCGTCTCAGATCAGCATAGCTCTTCTGCCTACTCTGTGCATTCCTCATCCTATCTCTGATCCTCAGTACTGTGGCAGCTGTCTGCTGAACTAACTCTGTTCCAATCTCTGCTCCCTCTCCGACTTAATCCCTATAAATAGGGGACCTACACTTCCTCCCATTGAGTGCCTCGTATGGTGACATGCCTATGGAGGCCTGAAAGCTATTATTGTATGTAAACTCTACTAGTGGCAGCTTGGTCTCCCAACTCCCCTGAAAACAATGGCACAAGCTCGTAGTAGATGCTCCGGTATCTGGTTCACCCTCTTAGTCTGTCCATCTGTCTGTGGGTGAAAAGCGGTGCTGAACTACAGCTTCGTCCCTAGTGAAGCGTGAAGACTCCTCCAGAAAGCCGATGTAAAGCGAGCATCTCTATCAGAGACTATCGAAACTGGTATCCCATGTAGTCGGACGATCTCTCTGATGTATAACTCGGCATACTGTGTCATGGTGAAGGTGATCTTCATCGGCAGAAAATGTGCTGACTTGGTTAGTCGGTCCACAATCACCCATATAGAGTTCGAGCCTCTGACCAACCTCGACAGTCCCACTATAAAGTCCATCGAAATATTCTCCCACTTACACTCAGGAATAGGGAGTGGTCTCAGTAGTCCAGCAGGTCTCTGATACTCTACCTTGACCTGCTCGCAAGTCAAGCACTCAGACATAAATCGGATGATGTCTCGCTTCATACCCTCCCCTAACTCTCTAATCCTAAAATTTAACAAGTAAAAGCAAATTTCATAGAGAATTAAAAGCTACGAATATTTTTTTTAAGCACGTAATATACACAAGAGAATCCTAACTATATAAACTTAATTATTCCAAAATCCTAGGAATTCAAAATAACAATAGTAATAATTCAAAATTTGATATGCTCAAAGTAAAATGATCACCATCTAAATTTTAGTAGTGCAATAAAATATACCTTGTCCTCAAAAATCAAATATTCATCTCGACCTCAAAATAAATATATATTTCTCAAACTAGTGCGGAATCAAATGGTCACTGGGTCGGGCCATGCTGGACTGCCAACTGCTCAAGGATCCTGCACCTCGATCTCAGACCCTACATCATCTGCACCAATCAAACGTTGTGAGTCTAAAGACTCAACAAGTACAAGATTGGCAATAGCAAGTACTACATAATACACTCACATGCATTAAAATATTTGTACTCAAATACCATTTTTATTTTAAAACATTTGATGCGATAAAAAGGAGAACCAATTTTCTCAAATCATTTCCTCAAAATCATGCGTATGAATTTAAAGAATTATAAAACAAGCATTTTTTTGGGTGAACTCCGTTTCTCGACTATGAACCGTCAAATCCTCAAGTCGATTGATCAAGCTATAAAACCATAGTACTAAGCTTGGAAAGGCACCCCAATGCTTTCCTGGAACTCAAACCTCATATAACATCATTACACCTCAATAACTTTTCCAAAAATCCTCCACATAGAATTTCTTTGTAAAATAATAAAAATGCATAATTAATTGAAGTAACCAGTAAAATATTATCAAAATGGCTTAAAATCATCAAATTACTAATTTCATGACAACAGGCTACCCCTAGGACCAAAATCACGAAATCACCATTTTTGACCCGACGTGGTGCAGTTTGCGCGACTAAATCGTAAAAATCATAAAAATTCCATTTCTTAACCAAATTACTTCAAACTTGGACCCACGTGACTCTAACTCAACGGGATATCTATTGGAACAAATCCGACACAGAAAGGATTCCTGACGTGACCTACACGACGGTTGTAACCTCACTTGTCGCGCACAAGGACCCATCTGGGAGAGGTTAGGACCAGCCCTCAACGTGTCCCAAATATTTCGACCTAAAGCCACAACCAGACCCTCATGAAGCATCTTAGTGACCCCTAGACTCATTCCTAGCCATCATAGACCGAACCATGGACCAACCAAACCCAGTCCATCCCTTGTCATGAAAAATCAGAGAAAATACATCACTTTTAACGTCAAGATTAGGTTCAAATCATTAAAATATAGAGATCTACACATGTCATGCATAATATGAATGAGAGGTGCATAAAAGAGATCTTGTACTTGCCTCTTCTTTGAAAACTTACACCTAATGGATTCAAGGCTTCAAGTACGTTGTGGATCACCAGGGAACGCCTTCAAATCTTGAAGAGGAGCTTGGAATTTTGATGTGAAGAGAGTGAGGGAGAGGGTAGGGGGCGGCAGCCACTTAGGAGGATTGTTAGGGTTTAGATCTTTTTTTTTTTTTCTCGGGAATGAATTTTTGAACAAAAAAACACTTTTACCTCGGTGTTCTCGTCATCCTCTATTCGGCCTCGAACCATCTAAATCAAAGATTTTAAAAGAACTCATCATAATATCATATAATGGAATACTAATTCATAATCATAAAAATTAAATCAATACTATGAATAGAAATAAATACTAACGCAAGCGATTTATGTAGAGAAATTCCTGGGCGTTACATTGTTGGTAGCGAATGATTATGAAGAAAATCTTTAATATGGAAGATCTAATAAAATACAATATATAAATAAGAAATTAAATTTTATTTAAAAAATCAAATCGGTACACAAGAATCCTGCGAATTGGTATCAGAACTAGAAATAAAAAACCAAACCGAGGCCTGTAATTCATTACAGTTACTTAAAACATATTTTTCCTCTTGCTATAGTGGACCATTGTTTCCCATGGTACAAAAGTCAAATCTGCATCAACTCAACACAAAGTCTAACATAAGTGAACATAATAGTACATGAACTTTATTACAATAGGGAGAAACAATAGAAGTGGAAGATAAATTAAAAGAAAGGAGTAGATAAAGTTACCAGAGATGGAGTTTGAATTCATGAAATTGAAATGATGTATATATATACAGGAAACAAGTTGACATTTCGTACCACCAAATAATAGTGTCCTTTTATAAAAACAAATTTTATTTGCTCTTTTAGAAAAGCAAATGTCATTTGTCCTTTCAGGAAAGATTATCCATCATTTCAGAAATCCAAATGTCATTTGTACTTTCAGAAATGTTACTTACCATTTCAGAAATACAAAGGTCATTTGTCCTTTCAGAAATTGTTATTTTTCCTTTCAGAAATACAAAGGTCATTTGTCCTTTCAGAAATTGTTATTTTTCCTTTCAGAAATACAAAGGTCATTTGTCCTTTCAGAAATTGTTATTTTTCCTTTCAGAAATACAAAGGTCATTTGTCCTTTCAGAAATTGTTATTTTTCCTTTCAGAAATACAAAGGTCATTTGTCCTTTCAGAAATTGTTATTTTTCCTTTCAGAAATACAAAGGTCATTTGTCCTTTCAGAAATTGTTATTTTTCCTTTCAGAAATACAAAGGTCATTTGTCCTTTCAGAAATTGTTATTTTTCCTTTCAGAAATACAAAGGTCATTTGTCCTTTCAGAAATTGTTATTTTTCCTTTCAGAAATACAAAGGTCATTTGTCCTTTCAGAAATTGTTATTTTTCCTTTCAGAAATACAAAGGTCATTTGTCCTTTCAGAAATTGTTATTTTTCCTTTCAGAAATACAAAGGTCATTTGTCCTTTCAGAAATTGTTATTTTTCCTTTCAGAAATACAAAGGTCATTTGTCCTTTCAGAAATTGTTATTTTTCCTTTCAGAAATACAAAGGTCATTTGTCCTTTCAGAAATTGTTATTTTTCCTTTCAGAAATACAAAGGTCATTTGTCCTTTCAGAAATTGTTATTTTTCCTTTCAGAAATACAAAGGTCATTTGTCCTTTCAGAAATTGTTATTTTTCCTTTCAGAAATACAAAGGTCATTTGTCCTTTCAGAAATTGTTATTTTTCCTTTCAGAAATACAAAGGTCATTTGTCCTTTCAGAAATTGTTATTTTTCCTTTCAGAAATACAAAGGTCATTTGTCCTTTCAGAAATTGTTATTTTTCCTTTCAGAAATACAAAGGTCATTTGTCCTTTTAGAAGTCCACGAATTGGTCAGCAGCAGTAGGCGATTTAGTGCAAAAAGTGTCCTTGATTTGCACCCATTTTTTATTTAATATAGGACAAATCTCAATTTATATAAATCAAAATATTGTCCAAACATGAACTATTAATTTTCCTTCATTTTAGATTAAAATTCAACAATCCTCCACATGAATGGAATTTTAAAGACATATGGAAACTATTGTGATATGGTCCAGCAGTTGAACCCTGCATAGGATAGGCTAGTGTGACCCTTTGAACCTTTCCCTTGTTAATGAACTTCTATTTACTCGCCGATAGTAGACATGATGTCTTTACAATGTTTTTTTTATCTAAATTAAAATATACTTCACACAAGATTCTCTATGATATAATTCAGTTCTCATCATTGTGTTTGTTTATTAATTAACAAGCCTGGTTATGTGAGAGGGTATACAATTGTGCCTTGCAATTCTTTTCAAGCGGCCCAATTTCTCTCACATAATGATTCTTTACATATTTCTTACTATTAAGAATCAATAAAATCTTTTCTTATCCTCCATAATCACTTTTCACCATAGGAATGGGTAGGAGATAATCCCCACAATGATTCACCAAGTCCACACGATTAGGTTTTCTCATTGAACTTAGCTCTTGGGGATCTCCGGTAAACGTAGGTTTGGTTTTCCTTCGCACCAACTTTTTATGACCCATTCCCTTCGATGAGTTTAAAACTAATTCTTTATTTAATCATTTTGTTAGTGGATATGCTAGATTATGCTTTGACTTCACATAGAAGACATAGATAACTGAGAGTATTGTCTTAGGGTATTGTGTCCACGGAATCTATGTCTAGAAATACATTAAAATATTACTTCTACTCTTCCAATTGTAGATTAGGCTATCACTTCCAATTGTAGATTGGCTATCACAATGAATACAAGTCGGCATAGGTTTTGTCCATTCTGGAATAAATTCTAATAAAAGACGTAGCCACTTAGCCTCTTCAGCAGATTTATGAAGTGCTATAAACTCATATTCCATTGTTCATCTAGCTTTGACAGTCCATTTAGAAGATTTCCAATTGTGCTGAAGATTTCAAGAAATTGCTGCAGTTTTTAGTGTGAATACAAATCTACTAGTCCACTTTGAGTCTTCATATCATATATCAAATTTGCATTACTGTATCTGTCAGGCCCGATGCTCACAATCAAGGAATAAACATGCAATTAACAATAAAATGCAGAAGCTTAAAAAGTGTTTAATATTTTTTGGCCTGAACTGAAAATATATCTTCAAATTACACGTATACTCAAAATACAGACTTGGTTCAAAAGTCAAATAGTAAATAGTGTCAAATCTACCAAGCAGCATACATATATAATCACAACAACATCGAATCCACGAAACAACTACTCAGGGCATCCCCTGGTAAATGGCTCGATGAAATATATACATAACTGGGAACTCAATAGATACTAAGGGGCTCCACTAGCTGACACACCACCTGGGCTAGTTGAAGTACCTGAAAACCAAATACACAACAAAAAATCCCCAACAGAAGGGGGTCAAACTCTAGTACGGAGATCAACGTACAACAACAGATGAAGTATGTATGAAATATGCGAAGTGCTATGCTATTCATGACTGGTGGCAAGAGACAGGGTACCAACACTAGAGGCCAATCGAAACGGTAATCATCAATTGTGGCAACATCATCGGGAATTCAGGAGCTACCCGGGCATGCCCAATGGAAAATAGATGTGGCTCATTGTTGATGCAAAGACGAGCGCTACCCGATCGACCGCACGGAATGCCAGGTGTACTGCAACCACCCGCCAAAATCTATCCAAGCCACTGCAACTAAGGGTGGGGAGAGTGACTCATTGCATCCTCAGTGCACTCCATCGTGAGTCTGTAACTCAACACCACCTCATGAGAGTAGAACTCAAAATAGAGCATCAGATCAACGACTATCAATAGATCACAGGGCCCAATATGAATGATATGCTCAATGCCAGATATAGGTGCACAATCATATGCCAAATATATGCATGCAATCAACATAACACATTCAAGCACATAGCATATAATCGAGCATATAATCATACTCTACGAAAGCTGTAAATACGTGCTACATTCGTACCTGCACAATCTTACCAAATACCTCCCAAAGCTCATGACTGTGACATAAAACACACATATTGTCCAGCTAGCTCTTGGCCAACAGCTTAGGTCCACAGAATCAAGACAACAACCACAAGAGAGCCACAAATCTGTAAACACATCTATGAAACCAGCTCAGGTTCAAGCTCAAACAACTCACGTCCGAAGCTCCAAGATTTGGCCAGCACATACTCAAACTCAACACCAGCTCAGCTAATAACAACTAAGGATAAAAACAGCACTTAAAACCTCGGTTACAAGAAACGAAACTCAGATTGTACGAAAATCATAGAAATAGCTTCTGAAGCTTCTCTTTGACTTTCTCTATTGGGCCTCTACTCAACTCCAAAATGGTACAAGGTTGTAGAGCCTTAGATAAGGTTTCCAACTGAAACGAACCAGACTCTAGAATTTTTTTTAAAACTAATTTGCGGAATAAAAAATCTTAAAAATTATGGCTCGTTCCCTTTAAAACATTTTCCTCAACATTATTTTAAAACATAAATAAAATAAATATCTCCAAAACATCATATCATCCACGCAGTTTAAAATCAGAGTACGTAAAAGTTGAGAAAACTAAATATGTCTAATAAATTAACTGGAAATGTTTCAAAACATGCATAATGACGTCAGAGTGGCCACGGGGTAGCTGCGATGGGCGCTCGGAGATCCTCACCTCCGGTCGACATAAAATCAACAGGGTCATCACCTGCACAATTTAAACCTAGTGAGCCTAAAGGCCCAGCATGCTATATCTAAATAATAACAAGGTACATAGTAATAAAATCGCATGCAAGAACATGCGTATAGTAAAATAACATCAAAACATGCGTGCATGAATGATCGTAAAACATGATTCGTAAGCAGTCGTACGTATCGTCATCATATAGCATACATAATAAGGCATGACGTAGCATAACATAAAAACGTGTGAGTCGAATATCCATGAAGTATGAGCCATAACATAAGAGATTGATCAATCTATGAACCAACGTACGTGGTGATGCGGTGCACCCGATCTTATCTAGAGATCCCTCACACCTCTATGCCGTGATCACATGGATCCATAAGCTCGTAATACATTAAAACAGAGGATTCTCAGGCCCGGTATCCCGACTAGCTCCCATCGTAAACTTGCCGCACATCACTTCAATCTCTCGGTTTTACTTTCAATTATTTCATTCCTTAACGTTTTCATAAACTTCATGATGCGTGCATTTTGTAAGAACATGCAATTTAAAAGGCTTTAACCGTCAACATATATTTAATTATTTTATTTAAAACATTATCATACATAAAATAATACGTATATAATTAAATATATATTCACGGGCTTCTACATTTTCTACTCCGGTCAAGGACTGGTTCAGGAGTCTGGACGACTAATGCTAAGCCAAAAAGCCTAGAATTAACTTTAAAATGCCATCTAACCTAAACATGACTTGGCCCAAGACTTTAAAAATTGAACTTTAAAAAGTCATTAAAATACTCACTCCTTTACCTTAAAATCAACCTTTAAAAAATTGGCCAAGTAAAAGGCCCCTTGACTAAAATTTGACCTTAAAACTTAAAAAATATTAGGTCCATGAAATAATTAAAATTTTGACTTAAAATATTTGACCAAAAATTCTTAAAATTGGACCTAAAATTTTAAAATTAAAATACCCGGTCCAGAAATAAAATAAGTCGGACCAGAATTAAAATATTTTGACCCGATCCTCAACTAACCGACCCGATCCAACTGAACCCACCAAAATGGTCCAGTCGAACCGGTCGGCCCATGCAAACCCTAACACACATGCGCACGCCGTCGCCCCTCCACGCGACCATGCCCCTTTCTCGCCCTTCGACCTCCCTGCTCTGGCCACCCATGGTCGGAGCCCCATTGGCTGTACCACCTCCAGGTCCAGCTGGTTCCGCCTGACCAGGCTACGGCCCAAGTCGTGAGCCACCACACACGCACGAATCATGTAAAGGTGCCCCGTACGCCACATCGAGCGAGAGGCCAAGTCCGATGGACTTGGATTGTTCAGGCCATCGAGCCACCCAAACCTTCGGCCTTGGACCACCATTATACCACCTAGATCCGAGACACGGTCCCTAGAATAGCCCTTGACCCATGCATCACAAGAATCGATCATATACACGTTGGAAAAATATGAAACACGCGTGGATTTAAAATATTAAAATGTAGATCAATGAAAATCACATACAATTCATGCAATTATTCATTAAAATTAGTATATTATAGCTTAAATGATGAGAAAATAAGATATAACACATGCCTTGGTTGGAGAACAATGAAGAACTGCGAGTTACTGGAGCTGAGGGCGCGCGATCGGGACCAACCACCTTGAATCGTACCAAAATCTTGAAGAACTCGTGCAAGGGGAGAGGGGAGTGGCATGAGGCGGCTTGAAGAGTGGGGTAGGATTAGGGTTTTCGAAATATTGGGGTAGGGAGGAAATGAAGTGTGTCCAAAATGACCCCTCCTATGTTTTAATTAGGAAAATAAAGAGCTTTTCAATACTAATCCTCCACTAATTTAAATATTGAATAAAACTCTAATCAAAGGCTTTAATCTTAATTTTTCGTAATATGTAGCCTCCTCAATTTTAAAATATAGAAAAGTCCATTAAAACAGCTCGTATAGGCGAAAAATAGGTTCCCATCAACTAATAATCATAAAAGCTCATTTTTTTTGGAAATTGCTGCTTAAAAATAATAATTTTATCAAAAATATGAGGGCTTAAAACTTTCAATAATTTTCATCTCGGTCGTCCCTAGTTTCGTGATTTACTATATTATAGCACAGAAACAACGAACACAAACACCATGATAACATCACGCTGTACATGTCTAAAGCCGGACCAGATCGCATAGCAGCTCGAAGACAAAAAAAACGGACCTTTGAGTTATATGTTAGATTTATGTTGTTACCCATGAATGTATGCATCCAAAACATAATCAGGACCTTGGATGTTTCTAAAGTAAGAAAACTTAGCGTTTGATAGAGGCTTGCTGAAGATATCAGCTACTTGCTGATCCGTTGGTACATGCTCCACCGAACGTCTTTCTTTTGTACATGGTCTCAAATGAAATGATGGAGTATGTCGATGTTCTTGGTTCTGGAGTACAACACAGGGTTTTGAGTAATCGCAATCGCATTGGTGTTGTCACAGAATGTGAGGATTGTAATTAACCGATTTAATTAGTGACATATTGATTCAGATTAGAGGAAACAACAATAGTTAATCGCGTAAGCTGTTGGATGAAGATTAACTAGGGGAGACGTGAATTGTCGGGTGTTCATATTAGGAGATTGGTCTGAGATGTTGATGATCTTTGGGTTGGACATAGAACGGATCAGGCGTGAACTGGTCTGGGATGTATCAGCTTAGAGATTTGAGTAAGGGAGAGAGAGTAAGCACTGGGCGGATTGGTGTCTCGTGAACTACTAGTGTTCAGCTTTGGAGAGAAATGCCTCGTACGTGTGAGCTATCGAATGCGCGACCTGTTTTGGGGACGGAACAACTCTGAGCTGTTGGCATGTCGACGGGATGGAGAATATATTAGAGGCACGTGAGTTGGTGGTACTGTGTGGACCGGCTCGGTTCGTGATTTTTACATAGATCGGTGCGGTTTATTGGTCTTCAGATTAGGCAAGGGCTGGATGTATGCGAGCTGGAGACGATACGAAGTTGTTTGGCGACATCAGCTTAGACGCTGGTTGCTGGAGTTGACCAACATGATCTGTTGGTTGCACGAGCTGATAGGTGCGTGGGAGGTGATACAAAAATGTGATAAGTCGAAGTGGCATGATCTATTCGTCCTGAGCTGGACCCCTGTGTGACGTCGTTTGGTGGTGGCGTGCTGGTTTATGCCTGAGCTGGTATCAGTTGGTGTGAGCTGGTCGGTGGCACTATAGCAGATCACGAGATTTAATTTTAAGGATTGACTTTGACCGTGTATACATATATATTTCCCAACACTTAGACGATTTTAGACCATATTTCCATTATCTCTTCCAAAGAGCAATCGACATTTACTGTTCCCAAAACTCACTCTGTTCATTGTACTCGATTTCTTCTGATTGTCGTTGATTTGTTCTGCCGCTTGGAGCAGGGTTGGTGGCATTGAGTTCGTCTCTCCTAGACTGTCAAGCCTCGTGCTCACATCAGAGACAAAACACGCAAAACAAACGGAAGCAACTAAAAAGTGGTTAAAATTTTTTTTGCTTTTGGCCTGACAGAAAGATAACATAATTTAAAATACACAATACTAAAAATAATCCCAGTTTAATAAATCTACAACAGCACAACAGTCAAGTACAACAAATGGCCCAACGGCTGAATACAACACAAGTACTAAAAGACTGCCATCTATAAAGATCTAAGCATCACCCGGGACAACCCACCCAAAGTTATACCAGTGCATACAAATACTATATATAACTGGGACACTCTAACCACCTCCTGGGGCACCATCAGCTGGATCATAACCTCGACCAGCTGCAAATCCTGGAAAAAATATAGAAAAGTCCATTAAAACAGCTCGTATAGGCGAAAAATAGGTTCCCATCAACTAATAATCATAAAAGCTCATTTTTTTTGGAAATTGCTGCTTAAAAATAATAATTTTATCAAAAATATGAGGGCTTAAAACTTTCAATAATTTTCATCTCGGTCGTCCCTAGTTTCGTCCATGCGTCCGGAACTCAAAAGGCCTAAAACATAACATGCAAATCATGAAACATTAAATTATCAATAAATCACATAAAATAGCATATAATTTTCTAAAATGATTTCCCCCAAGTCATGCACTCATTTCCATGTAATTAGGATTTCTTGGCGTTACAACTCTCCCCCTGAAAGGAATTTCATCCTCGAAATTAGATTACGTACCGAAAAGCTCTGGATAGCATGTCCGCATATCGGCCTCAGTATCCCAGGTAGACTCATCCTCTGAGTGATTCTGCCACCAGACCTTGACCATCGGAATACTCCGTGCTCTAAGCCTGCGCTCCTCTCGAGCTAGGATCTGTACTGGTCGCTCCTCAAACGATAAGTCTGGTGCTAACTGAAGCGGCTCAAAGTCCAGCACATGTGATGGATTCGGGACGTACTTCCGATGTGAAGACTTTAATAACCAATTTAATTAGTGGCATATTATGAGCAGATTAGAGGAAACAGCAAGACTAAATCACATAAGCTGTTGGATGAAGATTAACCAAGGGAAACGTGAACTGTCGAGTACACAGTTTAGGAGATTGGTCTGAGCTGCTGATGATCTTCGGGTTGGACATAACGGATCAAGCGTGAACTGGTCTGGTATGTATCATTTAGAGATTTGAGTTAAGGGAAAGA
>KV000495.1:676074-831841 GCA_001598015.1 Dorcoceras hygrometricum | reverse complement strand
ACACGCCTCACGCCGCCGCTGACCGCCCATCGCCGCCGGCCGCCACCATCGTCGCCCGGTTTTTCGCGTGATCGGACTTGTTTCGATCACCACGACGAGGAGAATCGTTCGTGCTAAAATCTGTCAAATCTTCTAGTGCAGATTGACGGAGTAATATTGTTTCCGGTCGTGGACCTGATTGACGATCTACCACCGCCTACCGTTTGAAGTGCCGGTTTCCTCGTGAAACTGGTCGGAGCCAGGCGCCTAGACGCCAGCAAGGTAGCAATTCGATAAATGCCCTATGAATGTTTATTGATTTTTGAATGTATTGAACGTTTCTCGGGGCAACTTTTGATTTCCGCTGTGCCCCCGGGAAACGGGATCCGGATCCGCCATTGTACGCCAACAGTGATAGGGTCAAAGAAGCGACCAGTAGTTGAGGGTAGTGAGCCTGTTCCAAAGAAAAGGCGAACTACGAAAGGCAAAGCATCCGCCTCCACAGCAAATATGAATATGGCATCTGTCGCACAGGGTGCAGTACCTCTTCAAGTTATTGAACCAACACCTGTTGTGACAGCCGCTCAACCTCCTGCACCCAAGCGAAAATCACGCAAGAGAAAGTTGATTCTGTCGGAGGGTTCTGATGATGACAATATTGAGGAGAACATAGATGGTGAATCTGTTAAAGTTTCTGGGGTAAATATTGAGGAACCGATTGAAAAAGTGAGCCACGTATCTGATGAGGTGGATGTCATCATAGGACAGATACTTATTGAGACCTCCAAGCTAACAACAGATGATACAGAGTCTGCAGAACAAATTTTTACTGAGACCGATGTTGGAGACATTGTTTTTGGTGATTCAACAGCTGATAATCCTGAAGAGTTGGCACAGTGGTTAGAGAATTATATTTCTGAGGGTGCTGAACAGGTGAATGAATCAGACAGTGATCGAGTTCAGAGAACAGTGGATACAGTTGATGATGAACAATTGTTTGAGACAGCAAATGTTGAAGAAGCTGAGGGCAGCAAACATCCAGTGGTTGAAAAGGATCTAGCCCAAGCTGTTGGCAGCAAGCAAGTTGCCGAGGAGCTCATGTCAATAGATGATCTATTGTTGCAAATTCCAGATGACATGCTGCTACCCTCAGTCACTGAGGCGGAGATTACAAAGATTAGGCTTGGTGAGTCCATTTCTATCAATGAGGTTCAGGAGCGTGATTTGTATTATGCCAGTCTGCCCCGCATTTCTGCGCTTGACAAGGGGAAGGAAATTTTAGAGGAGCATGAACCTGTTAAAGGGAACCCTACCCGAGAAACGGTTGAGCTTATATGCGGAGATGTTGGTTTCCTCGTTCAGTTGCGTGACAAGGTTATGCAGGATGTTATCGCATTTTTTCTATTCTTTTTCTACTCAATAAATTGTGTTCGTGCAGTTGCGTGACAAGGTTATGCAGGATGTTATCGCATTTTTTCATTCTTTTTCACTCAATAAATTGTGTTGGATCTGTTTTGAAAGATCCTGATTAAGTTTTGAATTACACATAACCTATTATTGTGTTTCTAAAAGATTCAATTCAACAGCTGATAATCCTGAAGAGTTGGCACAGTGGTTAGAGAATTATATTTCTGAGGGTGCTGAACAATGAATCAGACCTACAATTGGTATCAGAGCCAAGGTCACGGGTTCGATTCCCATTCATTGCAAGGAGTGCAATTATTGGGAGGGGGATTGTTGGAGTGCAATAATTGCCCCTGCTAGGTAGAGCGATCGAACCGTGGCGCTTGTATTGCTATACGGTTTAAAAGATTGGAGTTGCACCGTTACCACCAGCTATAGCTTTTGGTAAAGCGGCAGGCGCTCGATCCTACACAAAGATTAGGCTTGGTGAGTCCATTTCTATCAATGAGGTTCAGGAGCGTGATTTGTATTATGCCAGTCTGCCCCGCATTTCTGCGCTTGACAAGGGGAAGGAAATTTTAGAGGAGGATGAACCTGTTAAAGGGAACCCTGCCCGAGAAACGGTTGAGATTATATGCGGAGATGTTGATTTCCTCGTTCAGTTGCGTGACAAGGTTATGCAGGATGTTATCGCATTTTTTCATTCTTTTTCACTCAATAAATTGACTAATCTTGATGCTTTACTGGAGTTGAAAGGAAAGGAGAAACTAATGTTGGAGTGGGCTGAAACAGATTCTTTGGAGACTGCTGTCAAAAGGAAAATGTATATATTGGCGAAGTACAGGGAGATGTTGCTCAGGAAATTTTTGGACTCTCATAGAAAATACTTCATTCCTGGCCAGCCTTGGACAGCAACAGCATCTCAAATCATTGATCTACTGACTGTTGCCCATTCCAAATCTTTAGAATCCTTAGTGGCACAGCAGAAAGAGCATGGCCTACCTGTGGAGCAACCGTGCACTTATACGTTTCTTGATGCATCTGTCGGTAGTGGTGCTGTTCTTGTGCAATTTTACTCTATGGCCAAGTCCACTTGCTGGGTGAGGCCATTGGTTTTGATTGATGGGGTGTGGACACCCATTCAGGGCACTGATTTCTGGAGGAGCAGTTGTAAGTTGTCTTTGTTTGTAAATAGGAAGAAGCTGCTAGAAACTGTGATTGAAGACACTTTTGTCCCGCATGTGTTCTTCATTGACCATTACAGTATTGGGGAGCGGCCCCTGCCTTGATCAAGACTTGGGGTTGGCACAGAGTATGTACAGATATTGTTCGATATCAAATGTTTGGCTGTTTGAGACCTGTGAGTGAAGATGTTTTCACAGATATCGTTGTATATAATTTGGGAATTGAGCGCATTCCAGCGAGTTTTCGCAATATTTTTGTTAGAGTAGATGCCCAACTAGCCAACTTGTGGCGTGTGGGTTCATAGACTCTTGTATATGACAGTCTTTATATATGATATTCGCATTTACTTATATGGCATTCTTTACTTTCATTGTGTTGTATGATGATTAACAATTGTGTTGAGTAAAGACCTAGAATGCACTAAAGTGTATGTTAGATGTGATAGTGGGTATGACGGCTATCATGAAACACATCTAATAGTCACTGAAGGAATCCCGTCTCCGGTCGTGGACGTGATTGACGTTATCTACCGCCGTGTACCGTGAAGTGCCGGTTTCCTCGAGAAACAGGTCGGAGCCAGGAGCGAGCTGCCAGCAAGGTAGCAATCTTAAACGCCCTATGAATGTCATAGATTTGTGTTTATTCGAATTGTATTGATCGTCTCCCGGCCATTGTTTTGTTCTTCCGCTGCCTCGCCGGGAGGCGTGATCCGTATCCGCCGCGGCTACCCAACAGTGGTATCAGAGCCAAGGTTTTCGGATCTGATCAATACGATACTGCCTTATTGTATCAAATCTCTTTTCAAATCGAAACAAAAAAAAAATTTTTGAAACTATCGGCTGGCCGCCGCCTCGCGCGGCGTCCCCATCGCGCGCGCTATGGCACGCGGGACGCCATGCGCACTGGCCGCGCATGGTGGCCGGCCATGGCCAGCAGCCGCGTGCACTTCGTTGCGCGCTGGCCGTGCCTCGCGGCCGATGCTGGGCGCCGCTTCGCCCAAACCGTTGCGCAATCTGCCGCCGCGATGGAAGGCGCACGGTGTCCTGTGATGTTGCGCAAGTTGTTGCGCACGCTGGCCGAGCGGATGCTGCCCTTGCACGCTGTTTGTCGACGCCTGGTCGCATGCTGGCCGGGCGCTGGAGGCTGCTGGACGCGCAACATGCGCACGGCCGTGCGTCGCGCTTGGCGCGGCGTCGTGCGCTACCGCCGCGAGTTTTTCGTGGTGGCGGCGCCGTCGGCGGCCGCCGCTCCGACGAAGCTCCGGCGATGTCGTGACGGCTGAATTCTTCTACGGTTCGGTTCGAGCCTGTCCCGGGCAGCCCGTGAAGTTTTCGGGCCAATATTCGATATCGGGCCCGTTTTGGTCGATTTTGAAATTTTGAGATTTTTGGGCCTAAAATTGTTTTAAGCCCAATATGATATAATTAAAATTAGTAAAATGTGATTTTAATTATAAAATATGATTTTATAATGAAATATGATTTTGTTGATTAAAATTTGGTTTTATCGACAAAATACGATTTTATTATAAAATGCGATTTTATGATTAAAATATGATTTTGCGATAAATAATAGGATTATTTAAATTATGCATGTTAATTAGATTATCTGCATGATTGGGATGATCGAGAGTCGTGCCCAATTTGTTAGGTGTATGCGATAGGTTTTTGTGATTCGGTTTGTATATATTTTGATTATCATTTAAAGTGGGCCTGTTTGTGGCCCGTTCCCACCCCTTGATAAATGTATCCCTTGTATGTCATGGTATATTTAAATGTAAATTACTAGATTTAAGGAGGACATCCGAAGACGGTGGACAATGACGATCAAGATATTGAAGACCGAAGATCTGTAAAACCGGAAAGCTTTGTAATAGGATTGCATTGCATATTGCATTACCCCTTGGATTGGACCCAGGTCCATGGCTGGCAACCACGGACCGCATAGCTCTCGCGATCGATCATCCCAATATATATATATATGTTGATATATAGTTTAATTGAATCCGCATGTTGCATGTTTTTAAATTTGATTTAAAATAAATGCATGAGACCAAAGTTTTTCAAAAATAAAATCCCTCGTTTTAAAACTTATATCAAGATAAAATGTTTATTCGATAAACGAAAGGGTATTTAAAATTGTTTAAATTTCCCTACCTTCCATCAACAATGGGTGTACGTCGATGCTACCCGTATACATGGCCCGGCTCATATTATTGAGGGGGTCATGTATGCCGGAAAGCTGTCCACGCCATTGACAACTGTTGTGAGTCGGTGGGAACTCCCTTTAACGTTGGCTCATATTATTGGGGACGTTAAGGGGACCGTTCTTCACGACTCGACATTGATGGGTCATCTTGACACGTGATAGTAAACGGCGTCATATTATTGGACCCTTACTGGACGTGAGGTGAATACATGGAGGTTGCACCGGCTGCAATCGGAAACTACCTTTTGGGGGTCATGGATGGCTGATATTATTCGGGTCCATGGTCGCTTATTTGGGCTCTGTGTACCCACTAAAGAAACCTGTTTTCTCGATTTCATTAGAGGGTGGTGAAATCGTTAAAATAGTGGGAGGGTAATTCATAAAACTTAACGACCTTGTTTTATGTCTTAGCGATTATTTTATATATAATTAGTAATGTATGTCTGTTTTCTTTTCAGTTACTGCTTATAAAATGGTTTCGATGAAAAACCCGCTCGCTGCTATACTGGATAGCAACAGGTTCACCGGTCTGAACTACCAAGACTGGCTCCGCAACCTCAATCTTGTATTGGCTTCGGAGAAGCTCCTCTATACGATAGAGAAGTGCCCTCCGGAGGAAACCCCTGCCGATATCAGCCCTGAGGAGCTGATTACGCTTAACCAATGGCGGGACGACGAGGTTAAAGCTCGATGCTATGTGATGGCATCGATGTCCAACGAAATACAACGGCGCTTTGAGAAGACAAAGTATGCCTCTGCCATACTCTTTCATCTCAAGGAATTGTACGGGAAGAACTCTCGACATGAGAGGTTCACGGCTGTCAAGGAGCTTATGACAAGCCGCATGCGCGATGGGACTTCGGTCCGCGAGCATGGGGTTCGTATGATTGGCCTCGTTGAAAAGCTGTCGGGCCTTGATATCGCACTTCCACACGAGCTGTCGGTGGATGTACTTCTCCTCTCACTACCCGCTGCATTTGACCCCTTTGTGGTTAACTACAACATGAACAAGCTGAAAGCCACCCTCGAAGAGGTGGTTAACATGCTTGTAGTGTTTGAAGGGACCATAAAGAAGGACAAACCCGTCCTCCTTCTGGGCTCTTCTTCCTCTGCGAAGAAGGGGCCCAGACGCAAGAGCAAGAAGCGTTCTGCTCCTGCGAAGGAGGAAAAGTCCACCAAGAAGCCAAAGGCAAAGGCTTCAAAACCAAACAAGAGCGAGGATGTTTGCCACCACTGCCACAAGGCTGGGCATCTGATGGGGAACTGCAAGGAGTACCTCGAGCAGTTGCGAACTGCGAAAGGTATGTTCTATATTGAAATAAATATGTCCCTTAATTCGACTTCTTGGGTACTTGATACCGGATGTGGATCTCATATCTGCAATGATTTACAGGTGATGACAAGAAGCCGACGTCTTAGAGAGGGTGAGACCCACTTGAGGCTTGGCAATGGAGCAAGGGTTGCTGCTATAGCTATAGGAGATGTTTATTTATTTCTGTCTTCTGATTTTAAGTTGTTATTGAGAAACGTTTTATTTGTTCCCGAATTAATAAAGAACATTATTTCTGTTTCTAAGCTTGATAGTGATGGATATTCTTGTATGTTTTCTAATTTGATTTGCAATATTTACAAGAATGAATGTTTAATTGGAATTGGGGAACGCGAAAACGATTTATACACCTTAAAATTAAAAGACGTTCCAACTCGCGATGTCGAAGCACATACAACAACGATTAAACGGAAACACGATAACTTGAACCCAGCACAACTTTGGCACGCTAGGCTAGGTCATATTTCTCTAAGTAGATGAACAAGTTAGTTAGGAGTTACATGTTTGATATGTCAGACATTAACTCCCTACCGACTTGTGAGTCTTGTCTTAAGGGAAAGATGACTAAGCAACCCTTCAAGGGCAAGGGTGAGCGTGCTCAAGGCCTATTGGATTTGATCCATACTGATGTGTGCGGCCCGTTTAGTATTGGTACAAAATACGGTCACACATACTTCATCACCTTTACCGACGATTACTCTAGGTATGGGTACTTGTACTTGATGAAGTAAAAGTCTGAATCCTTTGAAAGGTTCAAAGAATTCAAGGCTGAAGTAGAAAATCAATTAGGCAGAAGTATTAAAGCACTTCGATCCGATCGAGGTGGTGAATATTTAAGTTCTGAATTTTTATCTGAAAGAGAATGGGATTATCGCACAGTGGACCCCTCCGGCCACACCACAGCTCAATGGTGTAGCGGAGCGTCGTAATCGAACCTTGTTGGACATGGTTCGATCTATGATGAGCTTCATTGAACTTCTTACCTCGTTTTGGGGATATGCGCTCGAAACGGCGGTAATGTTGTTGAACAATGTCCACACCAAGGCAGTGGATAAGACTCCATATGAGATATGGATGGGCAAACCACCCAAGTACTCATACATGAGGATTTGAGGATGTCCTGCTTACGTGAAGCAGACAGTGGGAGATAAGCTGGATACGAGATCCATCTTATGCTACTTCATTGGGTATCCAAAGAATTCCATTGGATACTACTTCTACTATCCCAGCGAAATAAAAGTGTTTGTTTCTAGGAATGCCACCTTTATGGAAAGGGAATTTCTACTGGATAGAAAAGGCAAAATAGTAGAACTCGAAGAGGTAGAGATCCAATCGAAGTACCAGGTGAGTCTCCTGCACCTACAGAGCCAATACCAGAAATGGTCGCACCTAGGAGATCCGAAAGGGTTCCTAGGGCTCCTGAGAGATATGGTTTTCTCCTTGAAGATGATCAAGATGATCAAGTTGTTGGATCTGATCCAAGAACTTTCAAGGAGGCAATTTCCGATGCTGATTCTAATTTGTGGCTTGAAGCAATGCAGTCTGAGTTTGACTCAATGCATGCTAACCATGCTTGTATTCTTGTTAACCCTCCCGAAGTAATTGTTCCTATTGGGTGGAAAGGGGTATACAAGAGGAAACTTGGGCCTGATGGTAAGGTAATGACCTACAAGGCACGACTGGTCGCGAAAGTTTATACTCAAAGGCAAGGTGTTGACTATGATGAAACCTTCTCGCCAGTCGCAATGTTCAAGTCAATTAGAATCTTGTTAGCCATAGCCGCATGGTACGACTATGAGATATGGAAAATGGATGTGAATACTACGTTCCTTAATGGAAACATTAAGGAAGAGATCTATATGACGCAACCTGAGGGTTTCACATCTGTTGGAAGCGAGCATAAGGTATGCAAACTTCAGAGATCGATCTACGGTCTCAAACAGCATCGCGAAGTTGGAACCTGAGATTCGATGAAACAATTAAGGAATTCGGTTTCATCAAGAATCCCGAGGAGCCATGTGTCTATAAGAAGGTAGCTAAAAGCGTTGTGACATTCCTCGTACTTTATGTTGATGACATTCTACTCATTGGGAATGATGTAGGAATGCTGCAGTCAACTAAAGTCTGGTTTTCTAGTAGATTTTTGATGAAGTACATGGGTGAAGCATCCTATTTGTTGTATGATGATTACAATTTGAGTTTGAGTAAAGACCTAGAATGCAATAAAGTGTATGTTAGATGTGATAGTGGGTATGACGGCAATCATGAAACGCACTAATAGTCACTGTGCATTCTGAACATGTTCCTAGTCGATTGGACTGTCAAAATGAGGATAAGGTCGCCCGAGCTAGAGACTAGTATCTGCGATGCGAAGTACCATGTTTCATTGGTAGGGAACATTGTGATGTTCTGAGCATGCAGATAGATAGTGACCTGGTGATCTATCGAACTACCCTCGTTCGGACTTTCCAAGTGGTTACCATTTGTCGAGTGGATAAGTCCGAGGTCTTGGTTGTACTGATTAGTCCTCACGACTCGAAACGTCATTGAGACTCTACATGATAGGCGTCTCACTTTGACTCGTTTGCCGACTCACTTGTGGTCATCAGGCGGCGGGATTGGGTGAGACCCCGATGCATGTAGGAGTCGATGCATCGTTGTCGAGGATTCACCGCTCGCAGACATGCGTGGATCCTATGCTATCTGAGGGGATGATAGTGTATAAATCTCTGGCCAGAGTACTAGAAGTGTTTTAGTTAAATGTGTTTACCTAGTTACACTCGTGATGTCACTATTCGATCTTCAAGATGTACACATAGCTATCGGATCTATAGCGACTCTCGATTTACCAATGGTCGTTGATCTGATCGGGATATATGGATTGAAAGGATCGGACTGTACGCTAACCACGACCAACTGGTTCTTGCAGGCACTATCAGTGATACCTAGGGGATCATGGGGCGATGTTGCTAGACGCTCTTACCATGATCCGTTGGGCAAGTCCGGAATTGTGATTCCGGAGCTGCAATGGTTGTGGGCCCACGGCTAGCTGTATCCCTGAACCATTGAGGGTCACACAAGCACTGGATTTGAGATTTTCTGCACGGATACTCAGCTCAATGTGTTGAGCATGAGAAGAGGATTTTGGGAGTGCGACTTCCTAAAAGTCAATAGGGGTCAAATCGGGATTTCCCGCTGTTGAGGGGCAAAACGGTCATTTTGCACTGGGGTTCTGAAAAATGGTTTTTCAGATCATAGTATTCAGTTTTGGAAACTGAGTCGATCCGTCCGATCTGATCGGCGATCGGAGTTACGATGAAGTCTCGAAGATGGGGATGAACCGAATGTTCATCCGTTGGACCCGGGCCCGTTGGGCCGGATCCAAACCCATCACCAAGTCTATTTAATATATACTTAGACCTAATCATAAAACACATAAGCATTAACCCTAACCCTAAGCATCAAGCGCCGCCTCCCTCCTCTCCTCATAAGCCGCCGCCGCCGCCTCTCTTCGCCGGAAAATTGTTTCCGGCCAATCTTGACGAGGAGAATCCATCCGCGCCGATCTCGTCAGGCCTTCTAGTGTAGGCTGACGAAGGAATCCCGTCTCCGGTCGTGGACCTGATTGACGTTATCTATCTCCACATACCGTGACATACCGTGAAGTGCCGGTTTCCTCGAGAAACTGGTCGGAGCCAGGCACGAGCTGCCAGCAAGGTAGCAATATTAAACGCCCTATGAATGTCATAGATTTGTGTTTATTCGAATTGTATTGATCGTCTCCCGGCCATTGTTTTGTTCTTCCGCTGCCTCGCCGGGAGGCGTGATCCGGATCCGCCGCGGCTACCCAACAAGTTTTGCACAGGGTATTTTTACAGATAGTTTTGTTGGCTATTTCCGTGATTCAGTTGTACAGAATTTATCAGATTTTGAGGAGTCTTCTTCGGATGGATCTACTGTTTATCGTTCTCCCTCTCCCTTGCGTGATGAACCACTCGCATTAGGTCCTGGTATTCCTACTGTTGCTCAGGAGGAGCAATTATACTTTGTACAGAGTCCAGAATCTCCTCCTGCTACATCTCCGTGCCTGGAGACTTCCACTTCTTCCACCAGTCTGTCTATGCACTTTGATACAGATGATATTCCATTGGATGATACTGCTGATATTCAGACATCATTACCGGTTGGTCGCACTGAGTTTGTTGAAGCAATAGATGATCTCCGAGCTTTCATACTACAGCGTATTGATGGTTCTAACAGTGATATACTATCTAAGTTCCATACGCTTGAAAGAGGCCTTCGCGACACTCTGCACGATCAAGATGCCAACGCCCGAAAATTGATTAACAGTGTTTTTCAAGATGCCCATACTATGAGTGATGTCCAGAAACTTCACTTGAATGATGTAAAGAAAGTTGTTTTGGCACAGGGTGTCACTGCTGGTGCAGATTCGCTGGAAATTAGGAAGGAGTTCAAAGCGATTGATGCTAAGATAAATTCATTGGATGGCAGGTTGCTGCTATCAGAAATGAACAGTTGGAATTACAAACAAAAATAGCAGCAGATATTCTGAGCCTCTCCACCCAGCTTGGTGATATCGTCGAATACATTCGTGGCGGTGATGCCAAAAAGGGTAAGGAAGCAGCAGCTGCTGCCCTCTACCTACTCATGTTCATCAAAAGTGAAGGAACTGGTGATGCTGTGAGAATAACAGAGCTTACACAGGCAGATATTGACAATGCAAACAGAGCAATTCTGGAGAGAATGAGGAATGAGGATAGAGAAAGGGAAAGAAGAGAAAGAAGCAGAGGAAGCAGGAGTGGATCGTATAAAAGAAGAAGATTTTAGATCTATTGAGGATTGGCTTATTGTTGTACAAATCTTTTGTACCTCATTTTCAGTTAATGGAATTTATGTTCTCAGCAGTTCGTGTGCAATTTATTTTGCCTATCTATTTATCTCGGCTGCTAGGTTTTGTCATCACCAAAAAGGGGGAAATTGTTAGGATAAAATTTATAGTTTTGGTGATAACAAAAATAAGAAAAGATTTGGACTTAACGAAGATAATCGAATAATCTTTTCATAAGATATCAAGTTGCTGACAACAGTTATCAGTTTGGTTTTGAGATTTATTACCAGGAAACAGAGTTGATTTGATTCGGGTTCTGAGTTTTGGGTTATCGGATTAGGTATTCGGGTTATCGGGTCAGGTATCTACTGTTGGAAGTGTTTTGAGAATGTTTGTTGCTGTCGACAGATATCGCTATTGGATCAGTTGCTGAAAACAGACTTGAAGATTGTATTAGCGAAGATATCTACCAACAGACATCGTTATTGTATCGGGAAAGTAACAGACTTGAAGATTGTATTAGCGAAGATATCTACCAACAGACATCGTTATTGTATCGGGAAAGTTTTCTGTCAACAGATATCGAAACAGTGCAAGAGATGTTTGCTGACACCAGATAACGCAACAGTATTTGTTATTGGAACAGTGCGAGTAACGTTTGCTATCAAAAGATTTGGTAACAATAAGTCCAACGGGACATCGTTTGCTGTCAACATATATGATGACATCAGCTATAGTAGAGTAACAGATATGATGACGTCAGCATTGCTGAAATTACAAATGGTCAGATATGTTTACCGCGACAGATAGTCACTGTTCAATCGTCTTCAAGAAAGAACTATCTGCCAACAGAAACGATTTCAGGCGCAAGCATTAAGTTGATTCAAATTCGATCGTATACTCAATTGGAAAAGATCGATGGCCATAACAGAATCATACAACTGCCCGGAATTAAGGAGACAAGATTGGTACTATTTCTGGGTAAATAGTACACATTGGCAGAGGTCGTTACAACGGGATTGCACATATATGGAAATTATATTTTACCATGTAGTGGAGCAGAATTGACGACGTACGATTGCCAGTATTTCAAAAAGGATTTTGTTGCCTTATCAGATTTTATCGACCTTTGAGCGAAGAGTATAAATAGCAGAAGTTTTGAATTGAAGATAAAAACTCTCGCTATTGCTATTGCTGAAACTCTGCCGAATTATTTTTGAGCCATCCCTTGTTGAAGTATTCTCACGAAGCTCAAGGACTTGAAGAACACAACCATTGTTATTCATTGATTTACCTTCAAGTCATCCTCGGGTTCATAGTGTTGAATCGTGTTTCTTTGTTTAGAAACCAGAGGATCTTACAGTCTCAAATACGTGTATTCATTGTTGTAATCATTTGATTGAGTCTGTAACAAATGTGCTCTCAAGGACGTTTGAAAATATTTCAAAGTGCTGTAAACCAGCAGCTGCGTCTGCGTGGAAGTTTGTGGAGTTTCTAGGAGTTCATACAAGTGAGGCTTGTGTGATCGTGTGTCTGTAGAAGGACTGTGTACATCAAATCTTCTAGTGTATCCTTCCTGAAAAAGGAAGAAGGGGAGAGGTAGGATATTCATATCCGAACTTCCAGAAACAAACTCTACCCCTCTATCTCTTTACATTTACGCATTTACTTATTGCTTACTGTTCACAAATTAATCGGCTTCATTCCGTACTTTTTAGTTAGTCGAGAGATTGCACTTAACTGAGATACCTCAAGTTTGGTAACACGGACTTGAGTTAAGCAGCGCGTGTAAAACGTTTTGAAAATAATTTGAAATAGAAAAATCGAAGGAGTTCATTCCAACCCCCCCCCCCCCCATTCTGAACTCCTGTACTTGTGTTGATCCTATTTTTGGGACCATCAATGTGCAATCATCCTCTGTATATTGTAATATTTCCCAGAATAGTACAAATCTTGTCCCCTTGATTTAAGCATTTGCACGACTCAATCTCAGCCATTGATTCTTTCCATTTTAATCATTGATTGCGTCCCAACAGCTGAATGTGCTCCAACAAATTGTTCAACAGTTGTTCGCTCAGTTGTTGTCTTTTCTTCGTCACAACACTTCGTGCAACAGCTGGTTCACCTTCACACGGTATCTGTCATCAGCAATCATCACTGTTCGATCTTCTTCAGCAACCTCTCTTCTTTGTTTTCTGCATCTTCAACAGATATGCTGACGTCACGATTGCTGATCCATCTTGTTGTCTGCTGATATTGCTGATGTCATAGTTGCTGAACACATCTTCCTCCAACAGATATGCTAATGTCACGGTTGCTCATTTAGCTTCTTCAACAGCAACCTCAACTACTGTTCTTCACGTTCACTTCGAAGCAGGCTTTTCGTCAGATCTCTTCGACGTTTCTTCAACACATTATTCCAATAGAAATGCTGACGTCAGAGTTACTGATTCCAGGTCTTCTTTACTTCTTAACAACCTCGTCAACAGTAACTTGCTGTTTCATCTTCAACAGCTTCATCAATAGTAACTCTTCGCACGGTATCTGTTGACAGCAACTTCAACCGGGATCTTCTTCTTCTACCGAGAACGCTTCATCAGATATCTCCTATCCATAACTGTTATCAGATTTCTCTTCGCTTCAATACAACAGCTGATTGCTTCTCTTCACTAATGAACATCTGATAACTTCTTCTGTCAGCTTCTGAAATAGTATCTGCCAACAGTTTCTGTAATATTATCTTTCTTCGACAGCAACCTCAACAGTAACCTGCTCTTTCAACAATTATGCGATGCAACTTTCTTCAACACATCAGACTTCTCCTGTTGATATTTGCACACTGCATAGAATTGTTAGAAACACCGTAACAGGTTTTGTGTAATTCAAAACTCAGATCTGGATCCGTTATCAAGATCCATCAATCTCTCCCTTTTTGATTTACACAAAACCTCAAATAACAAATACATGATCTTAACAATTCTCTCCCTTTTTGTGGGAATCAAAAAGGGTCGAAAGCTGGTTTTCCTGACAAATTTTAAATAAAGCTCTCCCTACACTGTCACAACAAAAACAATGTGACAGCAGGAATTTTAGATTTTGGAAAACGAAAAGCATTTTGGGAACAACGATATGCAACAATATGCTATGATTTGAAAAAGATGCAACAGAAACTGATGCTTAAACCGATTGCTGAAATTAATAAAGACTAAGAGATAAATAACAAAGTAATTTACAGAATCTCTTCCATTTCTTTTAAACTATGTCCCATACCAGAATTCAAAGTCTTGGCATACACACAAATCTCGCAAGATCTGTGTCAGCTCGTCAGAAGACATATCACTGCACGTTCTTTTGGAACAATGCTCTCCAATTCCAAAATTATCACTCTCCCTGTCTTTTATAATATAAGCGCAAATAAGAACAAAACATCAGCTGAAATAATTTCCGCATACCATCAGAGCACTTAAAACATTTTAAAGCATTTTAAAAATAGATAGCTCAAGCGTTTTAAAATAAATGCTCGTTCAAAAACAACCTGCTCTGATACCACTTTTTGGGACCGAAGGATAGGAAATAAATGCAAGCAAGCGCTGCTATTGATAAATAAAAATTTTGCGCTGCTATTATGAGGTGCAATACCTCGGGTTCTTGAACATATAAATACGGAGCACCGGAGACAGATCTGGTATGTAATAAAAACATGCGGAAAACACCAGAAATGAATCCTAATTTTAAAACTCGATGCAAACAGATTTCTGTTTACTCTTCGCTCAACGGTCGATTAATTCTGTTAAGGAAATAAAATCCCTTTTGAATTTAAGAAAATCGTACGCCGTCAATCCTGCTCCACTACATGGTAAATCGCATATTGTCAGAGGCAAAAATATAATTTCCATATATGTGCAATCCTGTTGTAACGACCTCTGCAAATGTGTACTATTTACCCAAGAATAGTACAAATCTTGTCCCCTTGATTTAAGCATTTGCACGACTCAATCTCAGCCATTGATTCTTTCCATTTTGAGCGTTGATTGCGTCCCAACAGCTGAATGTGCTCCAACAAATTGTTCAACAGCTGTTCGCTTGGCTGTTGTCTTTTCTTCGTCACAACACTTCGCGCAACAGCTGGTTCACCTTCACACGGTATCTGTCATCAGCAATCATCATTGTTCGATCTTCATCAGCAACCTCTCTTCTTTGTTTTCTGCATCTTCAACAGATATGCTGACGTCACGATTGTTGATCCATCTTGTTGTCTGCTGATATTGCTTACGTCATAGTTGCTGAACACATCTTCCTCCAACAGATATGCTGATGTCACGGTTGCTCATTTAGCTTCTTCAACAGCAACCTCAACTACTGTTCTTCACGTTCACTTCGAAGCAGGCTTTTCATCAGATCTCTTCGGCGTTTCTTCAACACATTCTTCCAATAGAAATGCTGACGTCAGAGTTACTGATTCCAGCTCTTCTTTACTTCTTAACAACCTCGTCAACAGTAACTTGCTGTTTCATCTTCAACAGCTTCATCAATAGTAACTCTTCGCACGGTATCTGTTGACAGCAACTTCAACAGGGATCTTCTTCTTCTACCGAGAACGCTTTGTTGGATCTGTTTTTGACAGATCCTGATTAAGTTTTGAATTACACAAAACCTATTATTGTGTTTCTAACAATTCCATTTAAGCGTACAGGATTTAGGAACGAAGAAGACGATCAGCAGCAGCTATATTTGTCCAGCCGTTGGTTCGCTATATAAACAATCAGCAGATGGTTTGGTGTTCATGGAATCGGCAGTTGAATTAGCAATGGAGACGTCCAAAGTTGAATCAGCTGTTCGTAATCAGGCGGAGGCCAAGTTGAATCAGCTGGAGCATGATGAACCAGCTGAAACGATGACAACCAGCTGCTAGTGCTAAAGAGCAAAGATGAACCAGCTGGTACTGGAATTGAGAAGCGCGCTGGAGAAATATATTGAAGAAATATAACAAAGAAGAAGATGTGCAAGTTACTGTTGACGAATCTATTAGCAGTAGCGATTATAAGTACTGTTGATGAATCTATTGACAGTCGCCATTCAAAAGCTTAGAAGAAGCGCAAGCTGGAGCTGAAGCGATGAAGAAATCAGCTGGAGTGCTAAGTGTAGATGACATCAGCAGTGACGTCATCATTCAGCAGGAAGCTACAGTGCTCAGCAGATGAAGATTCAGCAGATGAGAAGAGATGCGCTAGATATGGAATCAGCTGTGATGACATCAGCCTTGATGTCATCACAATCAGCAGTTGGCTATCAGCAGATGAAGCAAAGCGAGAGATGAAGCGACGCGTGCTGAAGAATCAGCAGATGGATTAGCGTTGATGACGTCATCGGTGACGTCATAATATTCAGCAGATGGTTTGAGAGACCAGTCGCAAGAATCAGCAGGTAGCTTGCATCCAGCCGCAAGAGGAAGCGACGTCGTAGAGGAGATATCCAGTCGCAAGCTACAGTGCAACCAGCAGATGCTATTTGGAGATAGCGATAGCAAAACGATGTCGTTTACATAAGTTGATACGACAGCGTTTTGCTCTTGCGCTAAAGATTCAGCAGGAAGACTTTGCGTTGATAATTTCAGCAGTCGCAAGCTACAGAGGAACCAGTTGCAACGCAAAGATTTCCAGACGCAGTGTTATTGAGCAACCAGACGCAAGAAGATAAATCTATCGTTGTTGAAGAAGATTCAGGCGAAGCAATTGATTAACCAGACGCAACCAACAGCAGCATCCAGTCGAGAGCTTAAATGTACCAGCTGTTGCTATATATATCCAGTCGTGGTGATAAATCAGCAGCGAAGCAGTTGACGACTTACGAAGAATTATCAAAGCTGGATGTCAACTGCTGAGCTCAATTCAAATGGCGAAAACGACAAGAAGCCTGCAAAAGAAAAGGACGCAAGTACTGTTCCCCTGTCGGTACTTTACAGAGGAGCGTTGCACTGAAATGGAAAGAAGACAAAATAGCCATCTGAAGTGCTGAACAGTTTTGGAAGCTATCCAACGGGAAGAAATTCTACAGAGGCTATATATCAGAGGCGATGCCATTGAAGGAGTTCGTTCGAGTGGACGATGAGAGTTGAAGTGTTCAGTTGGTGCAACTACATACTGTGGCAGAATTACTTTGAATATACAGTGCACCAACAGAGGGAAAAATGAAGAGATAGACGAAGCAATCGACCGCCATTAGAGAGGAGCTTTCACGAGAGTTGATTGCTGAGTCTAGATTAGCTTGTTAGAGCATGTCCCTCGTGTGTGAGAAAAACAGAGAGTTTGAGAGCTACATTGTATCAATCTCACACACCCAGATTCATTCACATCTATTTGTGAATGAATCTCGAAATTTGTTTACAGTTCCCGTCCAAGCACGAAGACGTAAAACTCATGTGTATGTAGTCAGTCACACAGCTGCGGCTGTTGTGCATTTGTGGAGTCTAGGAGTTCTCACAGCTGTTGGTTGTGGGATTGGGTCTGTACACGCAGTTGTAAGATCAAATCTTCTAGTGGAGCCTTCCGAGGTGGAAGAAGGGGAGATGTAGGATGTTGATATCCGAACTTCCAGAAACAAATATGCTGTGTATCGTGTTCTGTTATTCATTCAGTATTGCATATTTACTTTAGCACTTAGCATCTCACGCATACACAGAAAATCAGCACATACGCATAAACAGTTCAGCATCTTAGCATTGCATACAGCAGCACACAAGCACAATTCTCGAACAGATTTATGTTGTACATAAATCTGTTTGAGTTGTTTTAAAATATAGGATTCAGTTCTGGTATTTTCCGCATTATTTTTAAATCATACCAGATCTGTCTCCGGTGCTCTTGCTCTTCATCGTGTTGAGTTTTTATTTGTGTTCAAGAACAACGAGCTATTGCAGCTCCAGTTTGTATCAGCAGCGAGCAAAATTTCGAAAAGCCTTTTAAAACGCGCTCTTGCTGCTGATCTCTTATTGATCCTAATTTCAAAAACGGACCAACGCGCTTCATCAGATATCTCCTATTCATAACTGTTATCAGATTTCTCTTCGCTTCAATCCAACAGCTGATTGCTTCTCTTCACTAATGAACATCTGATAATTTCTTCTGTCAACTTCTGAAATAGTATCTGCCAACAGTTTCTGTAATAGTATCTTTCTTCGACAGCAACCTCAACAGTAACCTGCTCTTTCAACAATTATGCGATGCAACTTTCTTCAACACATCAGACTTCTCCTGTTGATATCTGCATACTGCATAGAATTGTTAGCCTGCGCACTCAACTAAATCCTTAGAAACATAAGAACAAGTTTTGTGTTCATCAAAATCAAGATCTGATTTGCGCAATAGATCCAACAGTATCACTGATAGTTCCTGCAAAAATCAGTTTGTAATGTTTAGCGTACAGTACGGTCCCTTCAGCTCAAATATCCCAATCGAATCAACGATCATTGGTAAATAGAGAGTCTCTAGAGATTCGATAGTCATGCATACATCTTGGAGATCAAATAGCGACATCGCATGTGAAACATACTAAACCTCTAAATTTTTTTTTTAAAGCCGACGTGGAATATACATTTAATGAAAGCTATAATAAAACCATAACTTAAGCATTAAAAATAACATCGCAACATTCGTTAAAACGACTGCAAAATCCTCAATCCACGTCTCACAAGCTAACATCAAAATCAGAGTATTTAAAACTGTTTGCGGAAAACTGAACTTTTTTAAAACAAATAACATAAAGTAACTGAGTGGTCACGGGGTAACAGCCGCAGCGGAGCATCAGACGTCCTCACCACCGGTCGGAGTAATCTCATCAACATCATCATACTCACATGCACCATATAAACCTAGTGAGCCTAAAGGCCCAGCATGCTATATCCACTAATAACAAGGTACATATAATAAAACCACATATAGGCACATAAGTATATGAATATAATTTTCATGGCATGCGTGCTTAAAAGATCTTAAAACATTAAATCATACTGTAGTCGTACATACGTCATCATATAACATATACGTTAAGGCATAGCATAAACATAACATAGCTTAAAAGAACATGCGAGTCGTATCCATGAAGTTAGAGCCATTAAGGTCGATTGATCAATCTAAAACCAACGTACGTGGCGGTGTGGTTCACCCGACCTTACCTCGGGATCCCTATATGTCACACCTCTATGTTGCCACTTCACCCCGATGTCACACGAGGATCCATAAGCTCATTATCATTATACATTAACAGGGGATCCCCGGGCCCGGCTATCCGGCTAACTCCCATCATTACTTTGCCCCACAACACTTCAATCCCTCAAAAATATTTTCATTCATGCCTTAACATAATTTAAACTTTCATGATGCATGCGTTTCATAAAAAATCATGCAACTTAAAATCTTGGCCCATTAATATATATTTAATTTCCTTAAAATATTTCATAAATCAATACATAGCATAATATGTTTATAATTAAATAAATATTCATGGGCCTATGCATTATTTCCCTCGGTCCGGTCAAGGACTGGCTCAAGTGACTGGCCCACTAACTCTAAACCCAGATCCTCAACTTAACTTAAAATCATACTAAGTCCAACTCATAATGGCCCAACAACTAATAACAAAGCCTTTTAAAATCATTTGAAGGCCTCGGCCCAACATCGTTAAAATAGGCTTAAAACTCATTAAAATAAATATCGGCCCAAATCCACTAATTTGGCTAAAAAAATCCAATTTACTTAAAATTCCAGCAACTTAAAATAGATTTTGACTCAAAATTGTTGACCCGAAATCATTTTGACCAAAACTAATTTTTAACTTAAAAAGTTGACTTGACCCGATAAAAATGACTCGGACTTTAAAAATAAAATAACCCGGCCCAAAAATAAAATAACTCGGACTGAACTAAAAATATTTACTCGACCCGGCCTGATTGAACCGACCCATCGGTCACAACGAACCGGCCCAAACCAAACACCCAAACCCTAGCCACACACACACCATGCACGGTGCAGCGACCAGCAGTCAGTCATCGCACTCGACCTCTCTGATCTGGTCACCATGGCCAGAGACCTTACAGATGGACCACCCCCAGGTCCAGGCGGTTCTAACGTGACCAACCTTGCCTCCAACCGTGGCCTAACCAGGGAGAAACAGTCGCTGCAAGTGGACGCACCGGCCATGCTGTGCGCCATCGCGACCACCTGCTGGTATCAGCGATCGTTCTCTCTTCTACGGCCACCACTGCCGGAGCCCTTCCGGATGGACCACCCCCAGGTCCATACGGTTCCAACAAGACCAACCTTGGCCCCAACCAAGCACGCACGAAGGATAACGAATGCTGGGAAGGAGCCGCATCGCGCACGCAGAAACACACACTGCGCGGTGCCCTACATCTAGCCATCGGTTCGGCCCCTAAACCTCCACTTCGAACCACTACAAGCCAACCATAGGACCACCATGAACCACCTAATATCGAGCCATAACCACTCAAGCAGTCCATCAACCGAAGCCATGCAAAAAGGATCAAAACTGTGAGGTGCACATATGAAAGCATGCATGATCATGGGCATGAACATTGAGATCTGAAACATACACGAAAATTCCATGCATAATCTTTATAAGAACAGTATATTATGATCTATATGGTGAGAAAAGGAAGAATATAACATGCCTTGATCGATAGGGAAGCAAAAATACGTGATACCGGAGCGGAGGACAATTGGGAAGACCACACCTTTGAGTTTCAATCCAAGAACTTGCAAATTCGGCCACCAAGGGGGGGAAAGGGGCTGAAGTCGGATGATGGGAGGGGAGGATTAGGGTAATTTTCGAAATTAGGGAGAAGGGTTAATGAAAATTGTACAAAAGGCCCTTCTACCTTGTTTTATTTAAGGAAATAAAAGCCCGTCAATATAATAGCCCATCCTCAATTAAAAAGGCTTAAAACATTTAAAATTCAGACTTCAAGCCTTTAATTTTCGTAATATAGGGCCTCTCAAATTTAAAAGTGTAGTAAAAGTCATAAAAATGGCCCGTATAGGCGAAAAACGGGTCCCCCTCGGTAATCGTGCATAAAATCTCATTTGATTGGAAATTGTGCATAAAATAAAAATATTTTGCTTTAAAATATGTCTAAGGGTTAAAACATTTAAATATTTTCGATTTGGTCGTCTCCGGACTCGTCCCCGCTTACCGGAACTCAAACGGTACCGTAAAGTGACATGCACACGGCAAAGCATAAAATCATCATATAATCACATACATGACATGCAAATCATACTAACATAAGGTTTTCCTCCTAGTCATGCACTCATTTCTACGTAATCCGAATTTCGGGATGTTACAATCTCCCCCCCCTTATAGAAATTTTGTCCCCGAAATTAAGTTACGTACCGATAGTACGTCTGGGTGGCATCATGCACACCAAAACCTTATCACGTAAATCTAAGTGCATAACTAACCGTCTATTTTTAAAATCCTAAGGCCAAAATATCATGCAAGGCTAAATCATGCATCATGCAAACATAATGCGATCTGATACCAAGTTGAAACATACTAAACCTCTAAAAACGTTTTTTTTTTAAAGTTACGACGTGGAATATACATTTAATGAAAGCTATAAATAAAACCATAACTTAAGCATTAAAAATAACATCTCAACATTCGTTAAAACGACTGCAAAAATCCTCAATCCACGTCTCACAAGCTAACATCAAATCAGAGTATTTAAAACTGTTTGCGGAAAACTGAACTTGTTTAAAACAAATAACATAAAGTAACTGAGTGATCACGGGGTAACAGCCGCAGCGGAGCATCAGACGTCCTCACCGCCGGTCGGAGTAATCTCATCAACATCATCATACTCACATGCATCATATAAACCTAGTGAGCCTAAAGGCCCAGCATGCTATATCCACTAATAACAAGATACATATAATAAAACCACATACAGGCACATAAGTATATGAATATAATTTTCATGACATGCGTTCTTAAAAGATCTTAAAACATTAAATCATACTGTAGTCGTACACACGTCATCATATAACATATACGTTAAGGCATAGCCTAAACATAACATAGCTTAAAAGAACATGCGAGTCGTATCCATGAAGTGAGATCCATTAAGGTCGATTGATCAATTTAAAACCAACGTACGTGGCGGTGTGGTTCACCCGACCTTACCTCGGGATCCCTATATGTCACACCTCTATGTTGCCACTTCACCCCGATGTCACACGAAGATCCATAAGCTCATTATCATTATACATTAACAGGGGATCCCCGGGCCCGCTACCCGGCTAACTCCCATCATTACTTTGCCCCACAACACTTCAATCCCTCAAAAATATTTTCATTCATGCCTTAACATAATTTAAACTTTCATGATGCATGCGTTTCATAAAAAATCATGCAACTTAAAATCTTGGCCCATTAATATATATTTAATTTTCTTAAAACATTTCATAAATCAATACATAGCATAATACGTTTATAATTAAATATATATTCATGGGCCTATGCATTATTTCCTTCGGTCCGGTCAAGGACTGGCTCAAGTGACTGGCCCACTAACTCTAAATCCAGATCCTCAACTTAACTTAAAATCATACTAAGTCCAACTCATAATGGCCCAAAAACTAAGAACAAACCCTTTTTAAAATCATTTGAAGGCATCGGCCCAACATCGTTAAAATAGGCTAAAAACTCATTAAAATAAATATCGGTCCAAATCCACTAATTTGGCTAAAAAAATCCAATTTACTTAAAATTCCAGCAATTTAAATAGATTTTGACTTAAAATCGTTGACCCAAAATCATTTTGACCAAAACTAATTTTTAACTTAAAAAGTTGACTTGACCCGATAAAAATGACTCGAACTTTAAAAATAAAATAACTCGGCCCAAAAATAAAATAACTCGGACCGAACTTAAAATATTGACTCGACACTTAAACCACTCAACCTGGCCCGATTGAATCGACCCATCGGCCCAAACGAACCGGCCCAAACCAAACACCCAAACCCTAGCCACACACACACCATGCACGGCGCAGCGACCAGCAGTCAGTCATCGCGCTCGACCTACCTGCTCCGGAAACCATTGCCGGAGCCCTTCCTGCTGGACCTCCCCCAGGTCCAGACGGTTCTAACGTGACCAACCTTGCCTCAAATCGTGGCCTAACCAGGGAGAAACAGTCACGACCACCTGCTGGTATCAACGATCGTTCTCTCTGCTCCAGCCACTACTGCCGGAGCCCTTCCGGCTGGACCACCCCCAGGTCCAGACGGTTCCAACAAGACCAACCTTGGCCCCAACCAAGCACGCACAAAGGAGAACGAACGCTAGGAAGGAGCCGCATCGCGCATGCAGAAATACACACTGCACGGTGCCCTACATCTAGCCATCGGTTCGGCCCCTAAACCTCCACTTCGAACCACTACAAGCCACCCCTAGGACCACCATGAACCACCTGATATCGAGCAATAACCACTCAAGCAGTCCATCAACCGAAGCCATGCAAAAAGGATCAAAACCGTGAGGTGCACATATGAAAGCATGCATGAACATTGAGATCTGAAACATACACGAAAATTCCATGTATAATCTTTGTAAAAACAGTATATTATGATCTATATGGTGAGAAAATGAAGAATATAACATGTCTTGATCGATAGGAAAGCAAAAATACGTGATACCGGAGCGGAGGACAATTGGGAAGACCACACCTTTGAGTTTCAATCCAAGAACTTGCAAATTCGGCCACCAAGGGGGGGCAAAGGGGCTGAAGTCGGCTGATGGGAGGAGGAGGAGTAGGGTAATTTTCGAAATTAGGGAGAAGGGTTAATGAAAATTGTACAAAAAGCCCTTCTACCTTGTTTTATTTAAGTAAATAAAAGTCCATCAATATACTAGCCCATCCTCTTAATTAAAAAGCCTTAAAACATTTAAAATTCAGACTTCAAGCCTATAATTTTCGTAATATAGGGCCTCTCAAATTTAAAAGTGTAGTAAAAGTCATAAAAATGGCCCGTATAGGCGAAAAACGGGTCCCCCTCGGTAATCGTCGTAAAATATCATTTTATTGGAAATTGTGCATAAAATAAAAATATTTTGCTTTAAAATATGTCTAAGGGTTAAAACATTTAAATATTTTCGATTTGGTCGTCTCCGGACTCGTCCCCGCTTACCGGAACTCAAACGGTACGTAAAGTGACATGCATACGACAAAGCATAAAATCATCAAATAGTCACATACATGACATGCAAATCATACTAACATAAGGCTTTCCTCCTAGTCATGCACTCATTTCTACGTAATCCGAATTTCGGGATGTTACAGCATGTGATATTAGGTAAACTCATTTACGTAAAGCACATCTAGTACTTTGGGAGAGATTTGTTACACTATTATCTCCTTAGATAGCATATAATATCCACGCACAAAAGCAATTGGTGAATCCTCGACAACAAAGCATCGACTCCTACATACATCGGGACCTCATCCAATCCCGCCACCTGATGGCCCTCATGGAGTCGGTAAATGGTTCAAAGTGAGGCGCCTATATACAATGTCTCAATGATGTTTTGAGCTCTAAGGACTAATCATTTATAACCAAGACCTCAAACTTAATCCACTTGATAAATGGTAAACACTTGGAATGTCTGAAAGAGGGCAGTTTGATATATCACCGTGTCACTTTCCATCATGCATGATCATAACATCTCCATGTTCCCTTATCCTTGTTTTGTGCGGCCCAATATACTAAGAACTAATTTAGAATGCACAGTACTTGTTCGATGTGTTTCATGATAGCCATCCAATCCACTACCACATCAGATACACTATGGTACATACAAGGTATTTATCCAACTAATTTGTGCAGTAAAAGCAAAGATAAAGAATGCCAAAATAAATGTAAATCCGATAAATAAATAAAGATTATTTTTTACAATAGAGCCAACAAAGCTCACTACCAATAGTTGGTTAGCTGGACACCTACTCTAACAAAGATATTTCAGCTCCAAATTGATTTCAGATTATGGATGGCAGTGCGTGATATTTTCATTTAAAACTGCTTTTAAAACATGCACTGTCCTACTCCGTGTCGTCCCCCTTAGCATGAGCTCGATATGATATGGTTCGGAAAATTTTTTGCAATTGGTTTTAGAGATTTTTGACTCTGTGTCGTGGTCTGTTTTCGGTCTTAACAAGTTCCAATGTTCTTTAAAGAACAACCTGCTCTGATACCACTTATTACGATCGAAAAAGAACAACATAAAGAATGGGGGGGTGAATAAGCTCTTTTCAAAACACCTAAAATACTTCAACTATGCATATAAAAATCATGAATGAATGCAATAAGGTAAACGTACAATTTGTTTATGAAAATTCAAAGGCAACATCTTCTATGTCTCTCCTTGTTCGTTCAAGTAAGGATCCACTAGAAGACTTTGATTTATATAATACTTTGTACAAACCCATTTCAACTTAAGACTTTCTTATGGCCTAAACTAAAACTCATGGACTTCACACGTTTATTGTCTTTGTGTGAATACCCTCACTCAATCTAAACATTGAAACTCAACTCTTGTATATTGTGTGAGTAAGTGAGTGTGAAGATTTAATATGTTATATAATCTCAAATGTATCTTTCATGTAGGATTCCCTCGTTTCTTTTTCTCTTCTCTTTTTTCTTCTATTCTTCTATTATCTTCTTGTTAAACTTCCAAGTATTTTATTTATAGCTTTTAGATCTGATATAAACGTTAGGTACAATGAAATAGTCATTGGAAAGGCTCCTGAACACTTTTGGTAAATTCTGGTACTTTGTCTGATCTAGTTTCACCGAGTTGGTTTCATCGAGGTGGTTTGATTGAGCTGATCTGAGTTGCTATGATCTGATATGAGCTGCTTCAATTTCAGCTGTTGCGATCTGATCTATTCTACTATGATCAGAGCTGCTGCAATCTGATTTGTTCAACTGTGATCTGATCTTTGCTATTGTGATCTGATTTGAGCTATTCTATTATGATCTTATCTGAGCTGAATAATTTTTATCTGAGCTGTTTTGGTCTGATCTGTGATACACGATCTGATCTGTGCTGAGCTGACCTGTGTTGTGCTGAACGTGCTGAGCTGATCTAGGTGATGATCTGTCCTGAGCTGATCTTGTTGTGCTGATCTGTGCTAAGATGATATGTACTATTAAGCTGATCCATATTGCGCTGGTTTGTACTAAGAGGATATGATTTGGGCTGATCTGTGTTGTGTTGAGTTGAGTGGAGCGTTGACCAAGAGTTGTGCTGACCTAGCAGAGAGCTGGTTGTGTTGACTGGAGCGCTGACTAGGTGCTATGCTGCATTGACTGAAGCGCTGACCAGATTGTTGTGCTGACCAAGATCGCTGACCCAGCTTGCTATGCTAATCTGAGCTCTATTCCGCCCTGTTCTATTTCAGCTTGATTTACGTATTCAAGTAAATTTATTAGAAACATAACAACAAGTTTTGTGTTCATCAAATTATTATTGAAATCTATTCCCAGATCCAACAATATGTGAAGTGAGATTCACTCGATGATGATCCTTGATCTATTTGATAAAATAGTGAGCATGAGCAAACATCTTAAATAACCTTTACACTTACAGAAGATAACAGTTCACTTTTAAGCTTGTTCAAAAGTTGTGGAATCAAAAAAATATCATTTTAGATTCAAATCCTTCGCTATGTATAAATATATAATCAAATTTTAAGAAATACAATCGATAATCACATTGGTATAAATCATTATATCTGCTTCTAAAAAAGTATTATAATATTTAATATTTTATGTGTAGTTTTCCAAGAATATTGTGTGTCCGTAAATTCTCTTTATCCTCTAAGCTCACCAAATCATACATCGGCTATATCAAATTTCTTAACATAATGTTTTTTGCCATATATATGTAAAATCAACGACTTTAATATCCTGAAATCTTGACAGCAAAGATCTAGATAAGCTGATCATGTTCTCATGCAAGTATGCAACTGATCTAAACTTGAGGTAAACTGATCTACACTGTTTAATTCTTCAAGCTCATCTGATTTATTAATCTTAAGCTCAACTGAAATCTAAAACCCATCTCATCTGAACAGTGTCGAGCTTATCTGAAATATTCAATTGTGCTGAAAATTATATGATCTTCTTGGTTTGATCGTCTAATCTTTTTTCTTAGACCAGTACCTATATAAATCGTGAAATATATTACGAAAAGGTGGTGATCATCAAAACATATGTCCAACATATTTGATTCCACCTTGTTGTGATTCTGCTGGATATGATTCTTGTGTTTGGGATTCTCACATGCATGCGTAATGGGATCCAACATTTTTCCTTTGTGGTTCTTCATAAATGTTTCTAGTAACTAGGGATTGATAGTCCTAGTTGTGTTCATTTTCAGATCTACGGCACTAAGATCAACGAAAAATTCTGCAAGGTTTGAAGATAACTGAGACTACTCCTTTGTGTGGATATCAAAGGCAATTTTCTAGATACCACTTTGACTTGTCCCTCTTGTTACAATATAAAGTCTTGTACACCAAAGGATAAGTGTCATCTTCCTTCCGATATCCATTGCTAGGATTGGGTCGACGTCCTAAGTTTGGATGTTTGTTTGAATATGATTATTTTTTCTTGTTTCTTTATGGCCTTTTAAACATATTATGACTCATGGAATAGGCGTTTTCCGTAATTCTTTACGGTTCTCTAAGACTTCATGACATTTTCAAGAAATCTCAAACAATTTCTAAAACCCTTGAATCTTGAATTTTTTGATCTTATTAATATGAAACATTCATGGTTGATCGTGATATCTAACATGGTCAGACGTCCTAACCTTAATAATGGAATATAACTTTAAAAAATAAATCTCGAACAAATGTTTCGATCCATTTTCCGTAAAGTAGCTCACCCATTATAAGGTAAGTTACAACAATCATTTTTTAATATCTCAGTGAAATAACATAGGCTCCGATATCATTTGCATTGTATTTTCCTTAATTAACCAATATATGTTTAGCGATTACATTTTAATTTTAAAAGCACCGGATCGGAAATATAATACAGAAATAGTAAACCAAATCGGCTCAATTAAGACGGATACTAAAAAGGGGGATTAACCAAAATAATATACAGAGTTACTTTTTTATGCATAAATAAATATAGATAATCATGTCTGATTTGTCAAATTATCTCAGCCGACAAGCTACCACCACCTCAAGAGCTCGGGACGTCGGTCGTCGGGATTGATAGCGATTGGAGAGCGGCTCCTCACGATGCCTGCAGCCACAAATCACAAGTCAGAGGGTGCCAGAAGTGTGTTCGGCGAAGCCCCTCCGATGCTTAAATCATGCGGGATGCGAGAGCGAAAAGGGAGCAAGAGAATATATGTGCTGGAAGCAAATGAATGCGAGAATATGTGAATGAATGGGACGTACCTGGTGTTTATAGAGGGGCTAGGCGGTGGAGATGAGCATATCCTGGCGAATATTTTCCACATCGGGTACCTTGGGAGCGAAAAGGGAGCAAGAGAATATATGTGCTGGAAGCAAATGAATGCGAGAATATGTGAATGAATGGGACGTACCTGGTGTTTATAGAGGGGCTAGGCGGTGGAGATGAGCATATCCTGGCGAATATTTTCCTACATCGGGTACCTTGGGCGAGATATTCTGCGCTATCCTCGACGCTAGATCTTCGTCGTGATCTTCGGTGATCTTGTTGTTCAAATAAGGAAAGACATATCCGGGTAGGATTCTTGAAGGTGTGATGCTATCATAGGGAAACATTCCCGAACTGAGCATGTGTCCTCGGGGACCCCCCTGAGTTAACGACGTAGGTCGGGCTTTGTAGCGTGCCGCTCGGTGCTCGGGGCCCGAGGTGGTAACGAAGGGCATCAGGAGTATCCCCCGTCGTGAGTCCTATATGAAGGATTGAAGTATAGGATTGCATAAACTGAGGTAGGGACCCGAGCTGAAACTTGCACTGGTGAAGAGAACCGCAGTCTGTGTAATGTTATGTCTTATCCACTGATAGATTGCCCATGATTGGTCGGGATCAAGATAGGATTTGTGCTTTGTGAGGAGGACCACAATCCGTGTGAAATTATTTTCAGCCCTTCATTAATTTCGATCAGACGGCCAGTATGAACTCTAGCTCGGGGTTCAAAGCATGTTAAGGTTCCCGAGGTGATCTGAACTGTTCGTTAGGATGGAGATCTGACGGCAGTGAAGTTCCTCGAATTTTCTTATAAATAGGTCGCAATCTTCATTTCTACCTTTACCCTTTTTCAGTGTCAAAACTCTGTCAAAATTTCCACTCGTTTCCGAGCTCTCCAGCTGTTTTCGCTACTGCCCGACCTTTCTTCTTCGTAAGTTCTCCATTTTATCTTCCTCTACAGAAATGTCCTCCCCTGATAGTAGCGTGGTTAGGGGAGTCACAGAATCACTAGATTCTCCCTCACCTTCGGGAGGTAGGAACGAAGGTGATGAGGTATCGAGCTCTAAGAACTTCATAGAGCTCGGATACTTAGGATTGCCCACGATGAGGCGCAGCTTATAGCCCGTGGATGTCCCTGGTACGATGTTAAGGCCTCTACCCTCAGAGTTTCCGATATCTCTTTAGTTAAGGAGAAGGCACGGATATCCATGCTATATTAGGTAGTAATACCCCACGTCGAGGCCCGAGCTAACCGTCCCCCTCCCGGCTTTCATAATTTATATATAAATCAGATAGATAGAGGTCTCAGGTTTCCCATTCCCAAGTTTATTTCCCGTTTATGTAGCCATCTCGAGGTCAGTCCTAGCCAGCTCACCCCGAACTCCTTTAGCTCTCTGCTTTCCATAGGTATCTTGCTAAAATATTTCAGGATCCCTCTCTCGACCTATAACTTGATGCAATTTATCCAGATTAAGAAGTTAGGTCCTGGGAAATTTATATCTCGAATAAGTAAGAGTTAGGGTTTATAGGCGATAACCCGAGCTAACACGAAGGGTGGATGAGTCGATACTTTTTTATTAAGCGCATCTCGGGCAGGAAAACCCGTGGGGCTGTGATATGTCATGGCGGGATGATGCCCACCGCTCGAGCAAAGGGAAAAAGAAGGCCTCTTCGGAGGGAGGGGAGAGGCGCAATAAGGGCCACAGTGAAGAGAATTCCACTGAACCTGCTCGAGCAACAGCTCCCGAGGACTTGATCAACGAGCCAGTTGGTGCGGCGGAGAAGATTCCCGAGCAAAAATCTACCGAAGTACCCTACGTACTTTTGGATACATCCATCATTTCTTTTGTGGCCAAACCCTCCGGCTCCGTTTCGCTGGACTTCATTCACCGCCTAGTCCCCGACCAAGATTTTGACTTAGTGAAGAGTTCTCGACCTTGCAGTCCTTGATGGTGCAAGCCTTCATTTTATGCAGGTGCGTACCAGCTCGGGATTTTACCTATTTATTCCCTCATCCTGGCTAACTTATTATATCTGTGTAGGCCTTGGTGTGGACTGGAGAGGCAGTGAATCGACTCTCCCAAGCTCGGGATGAGGTTGTTATGACCAGACGCTCTATGAATGGGGTGCTTCGTCATCATAACGACCCGTTGAAGCAGTTCGAAGAGATGCGAGCTCAAGAGGATAGGGAGAAGGAGTCGCTGCGACTCGAGCTAGAGGCCACCCGAGCTGATGCCAAATCATACAAGGCGCTGGCGCAGTCTATGGAAGTCAAAGTTCAGTGTTCGGAGAAGGAGAACAGGGCCCTCCAAGCCGAGGTGGAGAAGCTACAAGGAGAGGTAGCAAACTCTTGGCAGCTCGGGAAAGAAAAGTTTCTGCAGTACAAAGAGTTTGACAGCCTATGCTCAAAGAGGGGCTCGGTCTTCTTTGAGCAGGGTTTCAACGGGTGCCTGGCCCAGTTCAAGGCCAATGGGCATTCCGAAGGTGAACACCCGGCCTCCTTCCTAGAATTTGAGCAAGCTCTGGCTGACATGCCCGAGGACTCTGGAGAGGATAGCTCGGGTTCAGAGGAGGCCCCACCATCTTGATGTATTTTTTCTTCTATCCTTGTATGGAATCAACTATTTGTTAGAGTAGATGCCCAACTAGCCAACTTGTGGCGTGTGGGTTTTATTGACTCTTGTGTATAACGATCTTTATTTATGAAATACGCATTTCTTTATGACATTCTTTATTTTCATTATGTTATAATGTTAACAATTGTGTTGGATAAAGACCTAGAATGCATCATAGTGTATGTTAGATGTGATAGTGGATATGATGGTTATCATGAAACACATCTAATAGTCACTGTGTATTCTGAACTCGTTCCTAGTAGATTGGGCCGTCAAAATGAGGATAAGGCCGCCCGAGCTTGAGACTAGCATCTGCGATGTGAAGTACCATGTTTCATTGGTAGGGAACATTGTGATGTTCTGAGCATGCAGATGGATAGTGACCTGGTGATCCATCGAACTACCCTCGTTCGGACTTTCCAAGTGGTTACCATTTGTCGAGTGGATAAATCCGAGATCTTGGTTGTACTGATTAGTCCTCACTACTCGAAGCGTCATTGATTCTCTGCATGATAGGCGCCTCACTTTGACCCGTTTACCAACTCACTTGGGGTCATTAGGTGACGGGATTGGGTGAGGTATCGATGCATGTAGGAGTCGATGCTTCGTTGTCGAGGATTCACCGCTCGCTTTCATGCGTGGATATCCTATGCTATCTGAGGAGGTAATAGTGTATAAATCTCTGGCCTGAGTACTGGATGTGTTTTAGATAAATGGGTTTACCTAGTAACACTCGCGATGTCACTATTTGATCTCCAAGATGTGTGCATAGTTATCGTATCTTTAGCGACTCTCGATTTACCAATGGTCGTTGATCTGATCGGGATATATGTGTTGAAAGGACCGTACTGTACGCTAACCACGACCAACTGGTTCTTTCAGGCACTATCAGCGATACCTAGGGGATCATGGGACGGTGTTTCTAGGTGCTTTACCATGATCCGTTGGGCAAGTCCGAAATTGTGATTTCGGAATCACAATGGTTGTGGGCCCATGGCTAGCTGTATCCCTGAACCATTGAGGGTCACACAAGTACTGGATTCACGATTTCCGCACGGAAACTGAGCTCAATGTGTTGAGCGTAGGAGGAGAATTTTAGGGAGTGCGACTTCCTAAAAGTCAACAGGGGTCAAATTGCGATTTCCCAAAGTTTAGGGGCTAAACTGTAATTTTGGACTAGGTGATCTGAAAAATTACCTGGTTTTTCGCGTGATCGGACTTGTTTCGATCACCGCGACGAGTAGAATCCGTTCGTGCTAAAATCCGTCAGATCTTCTAGTGCAGATTGACGGAGGAATATTGTTTTCGGTCGTGGATCTGATTGACGATCTACCGCCGCCTACCGTTTGAAGTGCCGGTTTCCTCGTGAAACTGGTCGGAGCCAGGCGCCTAGACGCCAGCAAGGTATCAATTCGATAAATGCCCTATGAATGTTTATTGATTGTTTTTATATGTATTGTACGTTTCCGGGGCAAATTTAACTTCCGCTGCGCCCCCGGAAACGGGATCCGGATCCGCCATTGTCGCCAACACTATTCACCTGTTACCTCTGTTTATTTTACTTCGAGCATTGTCGCATATGTACTTTCAATAACTGAGTCTGAAATAGATTGACCATATCTTAAAATGCGGAGTAGATTTTTACCGAGGTAGCTTCGAGTCTTTATAATCGGATTTTAAGTGTAAAAGAGTGATATCCAAGGTGAGTTCTTACGTCGATACAGGTCTATACATCGAACTAATGAATTCGTATTCTAACAAGAATTAGATTTAGGTTTCGAGCTGGTCGGGTTTAGTGTCAAAGAGAGTTGGGCTTGTGTGCCAAGCTGGTCGGACTCGGTGCCAACGAGAGTTGGGCTCGTGTTTCGAGCTGGTCGGACTCGGTGCCAACGAGCGTTGGGCTTGTGTGTCGATCTGGCCGGGCTTAGTGCCAACAAGAGTTGGGCTTGTGTGCCAAGATGGTCGGGCTTATCCGCTCAAATGGAAGAGCCACTCGAGGAAGGCATTAATTGATGGTCCCAGAAATAGGATCAATAAGTAAATAGGAGTTCAGAAGGGGGGGGGGGTTGAATGAACTCCTTCGATTTTTGAAATCTTTTAAAATGTTTTGCAGCACGGTTTAACTTAAGTCCGAGTTACCAGACTTAAGGTATCTCAGTTTTATGCAAGTTTCTCGGTCAACTTGAAAAGTGCGGAATAAAATCGATTGACTTGTGAACAGTAGATAAACACAATATATATAAGTGCAGTATGTAAAAGATGAGGGTTCAGAATTTGTTTCTGGAAGTTCGGAATAAATATCCTACGTCTCCCCTTCTTCCTCCTCGGAAGGTATCACTAGAAGATTTGATGCAAGTAGCCTTTTTACAAGCACCCAATCACACAAGCCGCACTTGTATGAACTCCTAGACTCACTAACTTCACACGCAGACGTTGCTGCTGGTTACAAGTAATGAAATGATATTTTCGAACTGGTTCACAAAGCCAGTGCGTTACAGACTCAATACAATATGACAATGAATACAATTTCTGAGTGCTGTAATATTCTCTGGTTTCTAAAACAAAGAAACTTGATTCAACAAGATGAACCAGAGAATGGACTCGAAGTTTTGTCTATGAAAAACAACAGTAGTGTTTTTCGAGTCTTGAGCTTTTTGAATATGTTCAACAGATATAAAGCTCTGAATATTTTGACAGCGTGACCGCAATGATAATGAGAGTGAAGGATGGTTTCTTCAATCCAGCTCCTGGTATTTATAGGCTTCAATTGCAATGGTCATAAATGCTTCAAAGGAAAATAAATCCCGTTTGAATCACTGTCAAATAGTACGCCGTAATTACTGCTCCACTACAAGGTAAAAGCCCCATTGACAGAGCCAACTTGTCGTATTTCCATTTCCTTGCAAACAATGAATAACGGCCTTTGTACATCGTACTATTTACCCAAAATAGTACCTACCTTGTCTCCTTAATTCCAGTCAATAGTACGATCCTGATGATCTTTTCTATTTTGTGTATATGATCGTATTTGAATCAATTTAAACTTGTGCCTGAAATTACTTTGATAACCAGCTCTAACTCCAACATCGTTGTTAATGTTGGATTTGTTTTTACAGATCCTGATTAAGTTTTGAATTACACAAAACCTATTATTGTGATTCTAACAATTCCACTTAAGTGTACAGGTTTTTAGGAACGAAGATGAATATCAGCAGGAAGAAGCTTATTGCGCAAAGAAGATAAGCTGATAAATATGTCCAGCAGTTGGTTCGCAACATTATCAATCAGCAGTTGGTTTGGTGTTCATGGAATCAGCAGTTGAATTAGCGATGGAGACGTCCAGAGTTGATTCAGTTGTTCGTAATCAGGCGGAGGCCAAGTTGAATCAGCTGGAGCATGATGAACCAGCTGAAACGACGACAACCAGCTGCAAGTACTAAAGAGAAATGATGAACCAGCTGGTACAGGAATTGAGGAGCTTGCTGGAGAAGAAGAAGAAGATTCAAGTTATAAGTATTGCTGACGAATCTGTTAGCAGTCGCTGATATAAGTACTGTTGATGAATCTATCGACAGTCGCCATTAAAGAAGATTAGAAGAATCGCAAGCTGGAGCTGGAGCGATGAAGAAATCAGCTGGAGCGCAAAGTGTAGATGACATCAGCAGTGACGTCATCATTCAGCAGGAAGCTACAGTGTTCAGCAGATGAAGATTCAGCAGATGAGAAGAGGCGCTAGATATGGAATGAGCTGTGATGACATCAGCCTTGATGTCATCACAATCAGCAGATATCAATCAGCAGATGAAGTGAAGCGCAAAAGCTGAAGCGACGTCGTGTTGAGAATCAGCAGATGAAGAGAGACGTAAAAGAGAAGCGACGTCGTAGAGGAGGAAATTCAGCAGAGAGCTACTGTACATCAGCAGATGCTATTTGGAGATAGCGATAGCAAAACGATGTCGTTTACATAAGTTGATACGACAGCGTTTTGCTATTGCGATAAAGATTCAGCAGGAAGACTTTGCGTTGATTATTTCAGCAGACGAAGCTACAGTGGATTCAGTCGCAACGCAAAGATATCCAGACACAATTGATGAACCAGTCGCAAGCAACAGCAGCATCCAGTCGAGAGCTTATTTGAATCAGCTGTTGCTAATCAACCAGTCGCAAGCTTTGCATATTCAGTCGACTTGGCTCCCAGGCGCAAAGAATTGAAGAAGTAGCAAAGCGCAGCAGTCGTGGTGATGAATCAGCAGCGAAGCAGTTGACGAAGAATTATCAAAGATGTTTGTCAACTGCTGAGCTCATTTCAAATGGTGAAAGCGACAGAAGCCTGTAAAAGAAAAGGACGCAAGTACTGTTCCCTTGTCGGTACTTTACAGAGGAGCGTTGCACTAAAATATAAAGAAGACATGATAGCCTTCTGGACTGCTGAACAGTTTTGGAAGCTTTCCAACGGGAAGAATTTCTACTGAGGCTATATATTCGAGGCAACGCCCATTGAAGAAGTGTCTGTCGTTCGTCCAGTTGAGAGACGACGTTGGTGCTACTACATTACTGTGGTAGAATTACATTGAATATACAGTGCACCAACAGAGGGAAAAATGAAGAGATAGACGAAGCAATCGACCGCCATTAGAGAAGAGTTTTTCACGAGAGTTGATTGCTGAGTCTAGATTAGCTTGTTAAGAGCATGTCCCTCGTGTGTGAGAAAAACAGAGAGGAGAGCTACATTGTATCAATCTCACACACCCGGATTCATTCACATCTGTTTGTGAATGAATCTCGAAATATGTTCACAGTTCCCGTCCAAGCATGAAGACGTAAAACTCTTGTGTATGTAGTCAGTCACACAGCTGTGGCTGTTGTGCAATTGTGGAGTCTAGAAGTTCTCACAGCTGCTAGTTGTGGGATTGGGTCTGTACACGCAGTTGTAAGATCAAATCTTCTAGTAGAGCCTTCCGAGGTGGAATAAGGGGAGATGTAGGACATTTGAAGTCCGAACTTCCATAAACAAATATGCTTTGTATCATGGTCTGTTATTCATTCAGCAGTCTATTTCTTTAGCACGCATACACGCATAAGCATAAATCAGCACGCACGCATAAATCAGCACTTGCTTATATTTAGCATTGTCAAAGCATACGCATAAACAGTTCAGCATCTTAGCATCGCATTTCAGCAGCACACAAGCACACAAGTCTCGAACAGATTTATGTTGTACATAAATCTGTTTGAGATGTTTTAAAATATAGGATTCAGTTCTGGTATTTTCCGCATGATTTTTAAATCATACCAGATCTGTTTCCGGTGCTCAGATGATTTTATTTGTTCAAGAACAACGAGCTATTGCAGCTCAAGTATTAGCAGCGCGCAAAATTTCAAATGGTTGTCAAAACAGCGCCTGCTGATCTCTTTTTGATCCTTATTTAATTTTAAATGGACCAACAAGTGGTATCAGAGCAGGTTTGTTCTTGAACGAGCACTGATTTTAAAGCACATGTGATATGTTTTAAATGATTTAAATGTTTTGAGAAACTTATTTTGTGAAGGCCAGATTTGTTTTAATATAGAACCGGTTTTTCGCTTGATGAACTGAAGGGATGCGCGAGTCTCAGGCAGATGCCAAGCTTCTATTTTCGTTGTGCTGTAAGATCACTTGGAGCGAGGCTCAGTGACAAGCACATGGGGCGAGATAGAAGAAGGAAAAATCTGAGCTGTTCTCTGTCCTGGTTCTTCATAATCTTGAGTAACTCAGTAGAACGTGTTATTTGAAATATTTGCATGCTCTTATGTGTATTTTAAATTGTTCTGTTTTTCGGATTTCAGCTGATGCAAAATTTTTGAAGTTTTAAAATGATTTGAGCTCATGTTATAAAAGACAGGGAGAGTGGCGTCACTGTCTTTGTTAATTTGAGCAAATGCATCAGCTCCTGTTTTCAAAATCATATATTGTTGCATACGGTGCTTCCCAAAGCTGTTTTGTTTTTCAAGATTAAAACTCCTGCTGTTTCGTTGTTTTGTTGAAACAATGTAGGGAGAGCTTTTGTTTTAAATCGGGAAGTCCAGCAGTTCACTCTCTTTTTGATTCCCACAAAAAGGGAGAGAATTGTTAGAACATGCATCGTAGATTTGAGGTTTTGTGTAAATCAAAAAGGGAGAGATTGTTGGATCTGTTTTTACAGATCCTGATTAAGTTTTGAATTACACAAAACCTATTATTGTGATTCTAACAATTCCACTTAAGTGTACAGGTTTTTAGGAACGAAGATGAATATCAGATTATCAATCAGCAGTTGGTTTGGTGTTCATGGAATCAGCAGTTGAATTAGCGATGGAGACGTCCAGAGTTGATTCAGTTGTTCGTAATCAGGCGGAGGCCAAGTTGAATCAGCTGGAGCATGATGAACCAGCTGAAACGACGACAACCAGCTGCAAGTACTAAAGAGAAATGATGAACCAGCTGGTACAGGAATTGAGGAGCTTGCTGGAGAAGAAGAAGAAGATTCAAGTTATAAGTATTGCTGACGAATCTGTTAGCAGTCGCTGATATAAGTACTGTTGATGAATCTATCGACAGTCGCCATTAAAGAAGATTAGAAGAAGCGCAAGCTGGAGCTGGAGCGATGAAGAAATCAGCTGGAGCGCAAAGTGTAGATGACATCAGCAGTGACGTCATCATTCAGCAGGAAGCTACAGTGTTCAGCAGATGAAGATTCAGCAGATGAGAAGAGGCGCTAGATATGGAATGAGCTGTGATGACATCAGCCTTGATGTCATCACAATCAGCAGATATCAATCACCAGATGAAGTGAAGCGCAAAAGCTGAAGCGACGTCGTGTTGAGAATCAGCAGATGAAGAGAGACGTAAAAGAGAAGCGACGTCGTAGAGGAGGAAATTCAGCAGAGAGCTACTGTACATTAGCAGATGCTATTTGGAGATAGCGATAGCAAAACGATGTCGTTTACATAAGTTGATACGACAGCGTTTTGCTATTGCGATAAAGATTCAGCAGGAAGACTTTGCGTTGATTATTTCAGCAGACAAAGCTACAGTGGATTCAGTCGCAACGCAAAGATATCCAGACGCAATTGATGAACCAGTCGCAAGCAACAGCAGCATCCAGTCGAGAGCTTATTTGAATCAGCTGTTGCTAATCAACCAGTTGCAAGCTTTGCATATTCAGTCGACTTGGCTCCCAGGCGCAAAGAATTGAAGAAGTAGCAAAGCGCAGCAGTCGTGGTGATGAATCAGCAGCGAAGAAGTTGACGAAGAATTATCAAAGATGTTTGTCAACTGCTGAGCTCATTTCAAATGGTGAAAGCGACAGAAGCCTGCAAAAGAAAAGGACGCAAGTACTGTTCCCTTGTCGGTACTTTACAGAGGAGCGTTGCACTAAAATAGAAAGAAGACATGATAGCCTTCTGGAGCGCTGAACAGTTTTGGAAGCTTTCCAACGGGAAGAATTTCTACTGAGGCTATATATTCGAGGCAACGCCCATTGAAGAAGTGTCTGTCGTTCGTCCAGTTGAGAGACGACGTTGGTGCTACTACATTACTGTGGTAGAATTACATTGAATATACAGTGCACCAACAGAGGGAAAAATGAAGAGATAGACGAAGCAATCGACCGCCATTAGAGAAGAGTTTTTCACGAGAGTTGATTGCTGAGTCTAGATTAGCTTGTTAAGAGCATGTCCCTCGTGTGTGAGAAAAACAGAGAGGAGAGCTACATTGTATCAATCTCACACACCCGGATTCATTCACATCTGTTTGTGAATGAATCTCGAAATATGTTCACAGTTCCCGTCCAAGCATGAAGACGTAAAACTCTTGTGTATGTAGTAAGTCACACAGCTGCGGCTGTTGTGCAATTGTGGAGTCTAGGAGTTCTCACAGCTGCTAGTTGTGGGATTGGGTCTGTACACGCAGTTGTAAGATCAAATCTTCTAGTAGAGCCTTCCGAGGTGAAAGAAGGGGAGATGTAGGACATTTGAAGTCCGAACTTCCATAAACAAATATGCTTTGTATCGTGCTCTGTTATTCATTCAGCAGTCTATTTCTTTAGCACGCATACACGCATAAGCATAAATCAGCACGCACGCATAAATCAGCACTTGCTTATATTTAGCATTGTCAAAGCATACGCATAAACAGTTCAGCATCTTAGCATCGCATTTCAGCAGCACACAAGCACACAAGTCTCGAACAGATTTATGTTGTACATAAATCTGTTTGAGTTGTTTTAAAATATAGGATTCAGTTCTGGTATTTTCCGCATGATTTTTAAATCATACCAGATCTGTTTCCGGTGCTCAGATGATTTTATTTGTTCAAGAACAACGAGCTATTGCAGCTCAAGTATTAGCAGCGCGCAAAATTTCAAATGGTTGTCAAAACAGCGCCTGCTGATCTCTTTTTGATCCTTATTTAATTTTAAACGGACCAACAGTTAATGATACTGTGACTGGAAAAACACTTGAAAGAATTCGACTGCTGAACCATGTGTGTTTTTCCATCGACTGGTCCTTTGTAAAACCAAACAACTGATTTCCTGGTACGAGGGCAAAACGTTGTCGTATCAACTTATTCAAGCGACATCGTTTTGCTATCATCAACTACCAACGGCTGGTTTTGCAAGAACACTGTAGCCATCTGCTGAAATATATTAACTATTGAAGTGACCAACTGTCTGCTGATTTACTTTAAAGCAAGCATCTGCTGAAATACCAGCGATTGACTATGCGCAAACTCCATCGGCTGAATCCTAGCGGTACCCCAAAACGCCGTCGTTTCAACTTATCTAAACGCTGTCGTTTTGCATTCTCCAACGGAATATTCTAATGCAACTGCTGATTCTCTTCAAGAACTCTTTCTGCTGATTACCCTGACTGGTTCAACTGCTGATATATAAATGTGCACTCCAATGACGTCGTTCCAACTTACTCGAAGGTGTCGTTTTGACTACTTCGAACGCTGTCGTTTTGCAATCCTTAGCAAAGCACGCTAATTCTCAAATGCTTGCGTTCGAACCTAATACACCTGCTGAAATCAAACCATCGACTGATTGCAAACCATATGCTGAATTCCAACGAATAGTCCAACTGCTGAAATACACCACGTCGACTGAAAAATGATCTCCTGTTAAATTCTTATCTTATTTTGTTATCACCAAAACTAATAAATTTTGTCCTAACAATTTCCCCCTTTTTGGTGATGACAAAACTTCAGCAGCCGAGATAAGAAGATATGCAGAAATAAATTGCACACGAACTTCTGGTAATCAGACTTTCATTGATCATAGAAATTGTACATAAGAATTGTACAAAAATTTTAATTTCTATGCTTCTGTCCTCTTCTTCTCTTATACGAACCACTTCTGCTGAGTCTTCTTTCTCTCATTTCCCTGGCTCTTTCTCTTTCCAGTCTATCTGACTCTCGTCTATCTGCCTCACGTACTAATTCCGCAGCATGTTCTGCACTGAGAAATTGTCCACTACCTTGGTCATCAGGAGGTGGTTGAGGAGTAGGCAGAGGACGGCGTTCCACACGAACAGGAGTAGGCAGAGGGCAGCTGCTTCCTTCCCCCTTTTTGTCAGCACTGCCCCGATTAATATAATTGACATGCTCGCTCAGTTGGGCATGAAGAATATTCTGATTTGCCTGTGCCTGACTTTGAAATTCCAGAAGTTGGTGCGAAAGAGCTTCCTTGGTTTCCTCAACATTCTTTTCAACGCCATTCACGCGCGAGGCTATAATGTCCACTTTGGCATTTACTTCCTGCACTTCCTTTCGAACATCCGCTAGTCCAGTAAAAATAGAGGCTTTTTGAGCCAGAATATGTTTGCGGAATTCGTTAAAGCGCAGAGTCTGGACATCATCAATACTGCGACCTTCTTGGCGTGCTCCTTGAAATAAATTTTTGAAGACCTCTGCTTGTTCGCGCAGGGAGTCACGAAGGCCTTGTTCAATCTTATGTAGCCTGGAGGAAATTTCACTTTGAGATTTATTAATCTGCTCCGATAGAATGGCCTGAAAATCAGCAAGAGCAGCAGAAAGATCTATAGAGACAGGAGGTAGAGAGGACTGGTAGCATCTAAATCTGTCGTATCAAAATTCAAAGAGGAAGAACTGTCGACAGAAGTTGGAGAGGACTGGCGCTGATCTAATGATAACTGTACACGTTGAACAGCTGCTGAAACAATGGAACTTTTTACACCGCGCAAGACTGTTCTTTCTAAAGCAATGGAAGAAAGAAAATCTGTAATATCTACTGAAGGTAACCAACTGAACACACTGTAATCAATAAATACGGAGCAAAACTGAGAAACTCTGAAGGCAAAAACCGGAGAATGGCGAGGAGCAACTCGAAAAACTGGGTCACCCACTGGTAATCCTCTACAAAAATTTACAGAACCGACTGGGAGTAGTCTTCTCGAGCTACAGAATGCAGCAACTTCTAAACAAACATCCGCCCATCTTTTCTTTAACAATCTAAAAAATTCATTCACCGAAGGGAGAGTGTCATCATATTCGCGCTGGCGATGGACTTCACACGAAATAATTTCCTGGGGAATTTTTACCCACCGATCAGCACACGGTTCTATTATCCAAGCACAATCAACCCTTAACATGGTTCTTATCCAGCAAGAAGAGCGAGTATTAGTGTTTGATCGGGCTATAACCGCGCCACGATCACGAGTTTCGCCTTAAAAAATTCCGGAGCAACACGGCTGTTTCCACACAATGCCGTGTGCTAAAGTCTCTGTTTTCAGCTCCTCCAACACAAGACGATGAAAACTAGACAGCTTATTCAAAATTTCCAGGTCAACTGCGGAAGATCCCTAATTGTTCAACTTCATTTATCACCTTTTCCCTCAACTCGACAAGTAGTGCAATTTCCGCTTTAACCAATACAACCTGTTCCTCAACAGGGTTCCTTTCACGGGGTCTTTTTCAATCAAGAGTTTCTTTCCTTTGTCGTCAGCGGGGATTTGTGGAAGGGTGGCCAAGAACAAGTCTTTCATTTACGCCCGGGATTTTGATTTCTTTCCCAAAAGTAATCTTTGTAATTTCGACACCAGCAGAAGGTAACTGAACCTGTGCTGGGATGGACATGAAAATGTCTTCTATGGACATTGCCTCATTGGCTGGCTTCTCCACTGCCTCTGCCTCAGTATCCTCTGAAGATTCATCATCGGTACCCATCAACTGTTCCCCAAAAGCTGTTATCTCCTGCTCACCCACTGTAGTAACATCGGTGTCTCTAACCACTGGTAGATCCTGACTTTCGACCTCAACGTCCATGGCATCCTTGGAATCACTTGTTGTCTCAAATAGTTTCTCAGTATCACGATCAGCAAGAAGAAAAGGACGAACAAACCACGGGACTTCCTCATCAGCTTTATCTGCTGGGGGATCACAACCAGCAGCCGTATCCTCGTCCTGGTTCTCGTGACCAGCAGTAGCAAGTTCTGCATCAAAAGCCCTATCAAACCAGGTCTCCACCCTATCTTCCTTTGCAACGACTGGATCCTCGGTGACAGAGTCCAACTGATCAAGCACTTGTTGAATTATAATCTCTGGGTCATCAACATTTATCCTAGAAACCTCAACTGCTGGTTTTTCTGTCAACTGATCATCAACCCTTTCAACACTTTCAATCTCATTTGCTGGTCGATCAGCAGGAAACGCATCCACTGCTGCTGGTTGGTCAGCAGTATAATCAGCAGTAGGAGCGGTAGAACCTTCAATCATTTGTATAGGCACTGCTTCCTGTGCCACGGCCATCAATTCCAAATTATCTTTTGAAGAACTATCTTTCTTCTTCGTTGTCCTCTTCCGTTTGACCACCGGTACATCAGCAGGAACAGCCGCTGTGCATTTCTTAGGCGCCTTCGTCGCCTTAGGTGCAACATCAGCATCCTGTGCACCACTTTTGTCAATAACATCAATGTATAGATGAACCGTCTTTTCCGTTAGGATCTTGGAGGAGGGGAACTCCGACAATTCTCCCAGTTCCAAGTTAGGAACATTTTCCAGTAGGAGACTGATCTGAACAGCAAATACCTTGGCTTGCTTCGTGCCTGAAGTAACCATCTTCTTCAAAATACCGAACAGAACACGGCCCCAATTCATTTTCACTCTACAGACAACTGCGGTCATCAAAGAAAACTTTTCAACAGTGAGCTCATTTTAAGGACCCTGCCTTCACAGAAATGGACTTCGCCATGATATCGCACAAAAGACGATAATGGATCTTCATTTGGCTCTTCAACCCTGACAAAATCACTGGCTCTCCCGTCATAGAAACGATTCTCCTAGCATCAAAAATTTTGTCCGTGGGCATTTTTGACACATCTGCCAAACCATCCACGGGCAGCTCAAACATCTCCACAAACCATTCCTCAGAAATTTCTACCAACTGTCCAGCCACTGTACTGATTATCACCCCATCACGAACGGACGCGTTCTCAAATAAATCGACCAAGGCAGTTTCATAGAAAACTGCCGTACAACCCAGGAATCCCTCAAGACCAGAGGCTATTAGAGCTTGAAACATTGAGACCATACATGGATCGTTCATTGCTAGAACAGATGCAAAGTCGATATGCTGAGTGTTGGAGTAGAATGAGGAGGCCATTTCGAGTAGTAGATGGTCGGAATGTGCGCCTGAAAAATTCTGGCAAGAGTATACGCAGAAAATACGAAACTACTTCGAGAAGAAGATATGCAAGGTAAGGGAAGATGAATAAGAAACGTTGTAGTTATATTAGGGAATACGAACAGTTACTTGGAGAGAGAATATATTGATGTGACGTTTGGCATGGTAACAACACGTGTCAACCATCCGTTAGCGCGTACACTGTTGGAAATGATTTGAAAATTTTCAAACTATTTTGATCGTACGGTGTAAAATATTTTCCAAAAGTTTAAGCAAACAAGGTACAAAAATAGATAGGTTCGCGCCAATGTTATAAAGTCACAACTGGTACAGTAAATGTAAGAACATTACTGCTGGTTTAATATTTCGTTGAGGGTGACAAGAGCTGGTCACAAATAAGCATCAGCAGTATACATGCAACAACTGAGTATGTCCAGTCGTAGAATGTTCCGTTGACGTCACGCTTATCAAATCAGCTCCTGGTTCCCCCTATGACTGATAATCTCCCAACGCGAGAGGCTTACCTCAGCCGATAGTGTTATCGTTCCCCCTGAACAATAGACCTACTGCTGATTGAAGCAATGGCGAACAAGCTACAATATGCGTTCGTACACAAACAATCAAGGCAATTCAAGGAGACCTAAGATGTTTCTAAAATAAGAAAACTTAGCGTCTGGCAGAGGCTTTGTGAAGATATCAGCAACTTGCTGGTCAGTCGACACATATTCCAACTGGACGTCCTTCTTTAGCACATGGTCTCTTATGAAGTGATGCCTGATGTCAATGTGCTTGGTCCTCGAATGCAGTTCTGGGTGATCGCAATTGCTGAGGTGTTGTCACAGAGAATAGGAGCTTCGGAAGCATCAATGCCATAATCCTTCAATTTATGTTGAATCCATAGGATTTTAGCGCAACAACTGCCAGCAGCAAGATACTCTGCTTCGGCTGTTGACGTGGCAATTGATGTCTGCTTCTTACTAAACCAGGAGATCAGTCGATCCCCTAAGAATTGACACGTTCCACTTGTGCTCTTGCGATCAATCCTGCAACCTACGTAATCTGCATCACTGTACCCAATTAGTTTAAAGCTGGAGTCTTTGGGATACCAAAGACCCACGTTAGGAGTACCCTTCAAATATTTCAATATTCGCCTTACAGCAATGCAATGCGATTGCTTTGGCTCTGCTTGGAATCTAGCACACATACAGACAGAAAACATGATGTATGGTCTGCTAGCAGTAAAATATACCAAAGAGCCTATAATACCGCGATAAAGAGATACCTCAATGGCAGTTCCAGCTTCGTCTTTATCCAGTTTAATTGTAGAACTCATGGGAGTCGCTGCTGCTGAACTATTTTCCATTCCAAATTTCTTCAGCAGTTCTTTTGTATATTTCGCTTGGTTGATGATCCATTCTCGAACTGGCGAACTTTAAAGCCCAAAAAGAACGATAGCTCCCCCATCATGCTCATTTCGAACTTGTCCTGCATCAACTTAGAGAATTTCTTGCACAGCTTGGGGTTAGTTGACCCAAAAATGATGTCATCAATGTATATTTGAACAAGTAAGACATGATCATCTTTAACAAATTTAAACAATGTCTTATCAAATGTGCCTATAGTGAATTGATGCTCAAGTAAGAATTTTGTGAGTGTATCATACCAAGCTCTGGGTGCTTGTTTCAACCCATATAGAGCTTTATCCAATTTGTAAACAAAGTCTGGATGTGTATGATCTATGAAGCTAGGAGGTTGTGCAACATACACTTCCTCTGTCAAGACACGTATATTTGAACAAGTAAGACATGATCATCTTTAACAAATTTAAACAATGTCTTATCAAATGTGCCTATAGTGAATTGATGCTCAAGTAAGAATTTTGTGAGTGTATCATACCAAGCTCTGGGTGCTTGTTTCAACCCATATAGAGCTTTATCCAATTTGTAAACAAAGTCTGGATGTGTATGATCTATGAAGCTAGGAGGTTGTGCAACATACACTTCCTCTGTCAAGACACCATTTAGAAATGCACTCTTGACATCCATCTGAAAGACTTTGAAGTATTTATATGCAGCATATGCAAGAAACATGCGGATGGCTTCTAGTCTAGCTACTGGTGCAAATGTCTCATCAAAATCTATTCCTTCCATCTGTCTAAATCCTTGTGCAACCAGCCTAGCTTTATTTCTTGTTACTACACCATCCTCATTCAGTTTATTCCTAAAGACCCATCGTGTGCCTATGACTGAATGATTTTTAGGTCTAGGTACAAGTTGCCATACTTTATTACGTGCAAATTGATTTAACTCTTCTTGCATAGAGTCTATCCAGCTTGGGTCTTCTAAGGCCTCATCTATTACCTTAGGTTCTATATGCGAAAGAAAAGCAGCATCAAAATGATCATACTGAGATAGCTGGCCTCGCCTGCGAACAGGGGATTCGAAATTACCTATGACTTGCTCAGGTGGATGATTTCTATTCCACCAGAGATCAAGTTCAATGGGATTTGTTCTTTGTTGTTCCCCCTGTGTTGTTGGATGGTTTGCAGTGGCTGGATCAGCAGACGCCATTTGATGTGGAATATTGTTAGTGTCTGCGTCTGCTTCTTGCTGGTAAGAAACGCTTGCTGCTGATTGACCAACTGGTGATCTAGATGTGCTACCGACTGGTTCATCAGCTGGTGGACACGATACCAATTGAATAGGACTCGCGACTGGTTGTCCAGTAGTTGGTCCAAATGCGGATTGATTATTCCTTGCGGCTGGTTGTCCAGCTGGTGGACTTGATACCAATTGAAAGTTGCTTGCAGCTGGTTCACCAGTCGTTGCTTGAGCATCGTCTGATTGTATATTATCTTGATTTTTCGACGCTTCTCCTCCAGCAATTGGTGCACTTGTAATTCGATCCTGCGGCTGATCCACGTTAGTTAAATCAATAACAACTGGATTACCTGTTGGATCTTGTTGAATATTGTTGTGCGTTGTGACCAGTGCTGGTTGTTCCCCCTCAGCTGATGTTCTTTGTACCATGTCATCGTCTGATTCCTCAAAGGATGTTGATTCCAGACGTGAACACAAATCGTGAAGGCTTGCAGCTGAATTTGACTTGAAGCTGGTTTCATCGAAAACCACATGAACGGATTCCTCAACAGTTAAGCTTCTGCTGTTGAATACTATATACGCCTTGCTCACTGCCGAGTAACCTAAAAATATTCCTGCATCAGATTTAGGTTCAAAGGCAGTTATATGCTTCTTGCCATTGTTATGAATGAAGCACTTGCATCCAAACACCCTGAAATAAAAGATATCAGGCTTCTTTCTATTCCAGATCTCATAGGGGGTTTTATCGTGCATCCTATTAATCATTGATCTGTTCTGAGTGTAACACGCTGTGTTAACTGCTTCTGCCAAAATTTTTGAGAAATGCCGGAATATGAAATCATATATCTTGCAGCTTCTTTTAAAGTGCGGTTTATCCTCTCAGCTAACCCGTTTTGCTGAGGAATTCTAGCTGCTGAAAGCTCATGCTTTATTCCCAAATCTTCCAAATAAGAAGTTAATTTAAAATTTAGAAATTCAGTACCACGATCACTTCTTATCCGGTTTACTGAACAAGATTTGTCATTTTTCAAACGTTTTAAAAGTCTTATCAGCTGGTCGACGGTTTCAGATTTTTCTTTTAAAAATAACACCCAAGTATATTTTGAAAAATCATCAACTACTGCTAGGGTGTAAGACATTTCCCCTAAGCTATAGGACCAAAGAGATCCATATGCAAGAGCTCAAGGCAGCGGGTAGAACGTTTTCCGCCTTTATTCTTGAAAGTAGATTTAATTTTTTTCCCAGCTGACAAGCTGCACAAATCTTGTCCTTAGAAAAGCTAATTTTCGGCAGACCAGAGACCATATCATGTTGACTCAATTTAGAAATTGTTTTGAAATGCAAATGATTCATTCTCTGGTGCCACAACCAGCTCTTAGAAGAACCAGCTGCAAGGCACAACTGTTCAGGTTCCTGCTGATCTGACCAGTCGATAATGTAGGTATTCCCCAAACGTTTTCCTACCAACACAGTCAGACCACTTGGACTCTGAACCGTGCATGTGTGTTGTTGAAACTTGACTATGTAACCTTTGTCACATAGTTGACTAATACTAATCAAATTATATTTAAGATTATCAACAACAAGGACATCAGCAATAGAAATGTTACCGTGGATAAGCTTACCCTTACCCACAGTGTTACCGTAAGCGTTGTCGCCGAATACAATTTTAGCTCCTTTGTGAGGAATCACGTCTGTTAACAGATCTCGATTTTTCATATATAAATGTAATTAAAGTACTTTTTGAGTTCCTTACATTGCCACTTTAGACCTATCTAATTGGCATGTGTCTTGCACATCCGCTATCCAAGTACCACAAAGTTGTTTCAGCTGCTGCTTTGTACCTGTTATCCTGCAATCAAACAAGCAGCTTTTGGTACCCAATTTTACTTGGGTCCAGATTGGATTACCCCTTTCGGGACCCAGACTTGAATCACTTTTACAGTTTTCCCAGTTTTTGGATCCACAAAAGTCTGTGCAAAATTACTGTGAGATCTTTTGAGTTTAGATTTGACATGTTGACCATATGAATCTCTCCTTGGTTTATTGTTTTTCCAACCAGTTTTTACCTTCTTTGAGCTACGCCACGGCTGGTTAGAAACAAACGGTTTTTGACCAGCTTTCGCTTTGTCTTTATCCAGTTTGTTCTTTAGCCAGTTAGGCTTGAATCTCTCAGGTTTTGAAAATCCGATACCAACTTTTCCATTATCACTCAACTTTGGAGAGTTCTGATCATCATATTTTACCGACTCAAAACAGTCATATATCACGCTGGCTTTGACAAAATTCCTTGTTTTGAACTTGTCATATGCCGGCTGTGACTGAGTACTGGTCTCTCCTTTACTGAATTCACTACCATTGAATCCCAAACCAGACTTATCATTGGCTAGTTTTTGACTCTCATTCAGTTTGTGAAGAGATCTAGAAGACCGATTCCAGGCGCTCACTACTTGCTTCAATACTTCGATTTCAGCTTTGAGCTCACTGGTCTCATATTTCAACTCATCATTCTCAGCTGTTAGCTTACTCAACTCAGTCTTCATGTAACGCCCCAAAATCCATAGGACCACATTTATGCATTCTATTAATCATATGGGCCAATTGGCAATTTTAAATATTATGTATCTGCTGAATTATTGATATCAGCAGGTAATGGTGCGCTGCGGCTGGTTCCAGCAGGTAACTCCAAAGAGCAATGCACAAGTTGGTTTGAAATCGATTGTAAAATGTTTTAAGGAGGTAAAATGATTTCTTTTGAAAAGGGTTTGGTGTTTTACAAATTAAAATAATATGGAGGGAATTTTACTAACTTTTAGGAGTGTGTCATGCTTGATTTCACAAGTAGCTTGCCACTAATCCCTTTCATATAAATACTTGTTTCTAAAGTAAGATTTGTATCATTTGCAAAGAAAAGTTTTAAAGTGTTCTTTAAAGAAATTTCCAGAAGAATTTGTGTGTTGCTCAAAAGGGAGGATTCTGCAGGAACTAGCTGTGGTTGCAAAGCTTCAAATCAAGGCACGTAAAAGCTGATCTTTTCTACACCATTTGAAGTATATATTGTGTTATTGGATCTGCGTGCCTGTATGTTATGGATATATTTAAAGTTCATGTTCGAAATGATTTAGACATGATAAGGAAAGAAAGATGGGTTCGAAAATGATGTTTTGATGTTTATAATGCTTCCAGTATGTTTTTTTTAGAAAGCTTATGAAGTTTTATATGAACTGAGGATTAAATCAGCAGATGCACTGTTCATCAGCAGATGCATTCTATAGTGATAATTCAGCAGTTGTTTTTCAAGTACTGTCAGCTGGTACTAGTACTAGTCTCGCGACTGGTACTATTAATTTATATAATCGTGTTAGCACTTTCCTTGCGAATAATTGATGTGCTAACGACGTCGTTCCATTTAGTTATACAAAGATCAGCAGGTGGTTTTGTATTCATCTGCTGATCACCTCAACGACATCGTTTCATTAAGTCATGTAATATCAGCAGATAGTCTTTTATTCCATCTGTTGATCATTCCAACGACATCGTTTTATTTAAATACGATTGTCTTAGTAACAAATCTTGCAGCTGGTTCCTGTTCATTTCAGCTGGTTTATTTCAGTGATATGTTTCCAGGTTGAAGTCGATACTCAGTAAAGTTTTCAAAATGGGAAGCAAATGTTTAAAATGATGGAACCCAATGATTTGCAAAGATTTCAAAGTATGTTTAAAGAAATGATTGTCGAGGAACAAAGTTATTTTAGATTATGGCATAGATAGTTACGGTCACCAAGGAGAAGGGTGAGCAGTTGTCTAGATGTCAATTGCCCTTTCATATGAGCTATATGCTAGAAGTGATATCGGAAGTCATTTTGATCAAAGTGCAAATTGGACCACATAGAACTTATATGCCATGATCAACTGAAAATGAAACTGAAATGAATGAAGAAGCTGGGCTTTCATCCCCTGTTTCTGCCATTGAAATGTTTATTGAACTGTTTACGAAAATAACAGTGTTTATGGAAGTTCCTTAACATACATATGAAACAGATGTATGCCTGCTGATTATGAAATTTTTACTACTCAGATTTTACTTGCTGAGCCTTTAGGCTCACTAGCTTTTAAAATGGTGCAGGTACGACAGCTGATGGAGGAACAGCAGGTGGAACTTGAATCAGCAGATAGGTGGCGTTGTGTTTATCCAAGGCCTACGTTTTCCGTGTCATAGTTGTATTGTTTTGATTAGGATGTGCTGTATTAAATCAGTAGCAATGGTTGTATATTTATATCGGATAGCAGCTGTTGTAAATCGCAATTGCAAAGTTATATGAAATACCCTGTTTCCGCAAAAGTTTCTAGCAGTAGCGCGCATATTTGAGTACCTGCTGAATTTCGAATTGGTCTTGGTTTAGCTATCTTCGTAAAACATCTGCTGAACAACAACAAATAGAGCATCTGCTGATTTGAGACACTGTAGTCATCTGCTGAAATAATATGTCTGCTGAAATCTCTTGAGAACGCTTCTGCTGAATTAATCCAAAACGCTGTCGTTCCAACTAAACAAAACGCTGTCGTAGAGCTTTCTTCAACAAATATACTAACCAACTGCTGAACTCTTCTAAGAAAGTATCTGCTGATCTCTTCATCTGCTGAAATGATACTGTGCACTTCCACGACGTCGTACCAACTTATCAAAAACGCTGTCGTAGACACTTCTTAGCAAAACACGATAGAACAGAACTCGAAAACCATCTGCTGAATCTTCATCTGCTGTAGCTCTCCAAGAGGGTATCTGCTGAATCTGAAACTGTTCATACCAACGACGTCGTTCCACTTTATCAATACGCCGTCGTTTAGCACTCCTCCAACTAATCATCTGCTGATCTGTTCACGAAAGCTCCAGCTGATAAAATAGCACTTGTTCGATCAATCCATTTGTCTTTTTGTTATCACCAAAACTTAATAAATATTGTTCTAACATAATATCAGCAGATAGTCTTTTATTCCATCTGTTGATCATTCCAACGACATCGTTTTATTTAAATATGATTGTCTTAGTAAGAAAGCTTGCAGCTGGTTCCTGTTCATTTCAGCTGGTTTATTTCAGTGATATGTTTCCAGGTTGAAGTCGATACTCAGTAAAGTTTTAAAAATGGGAAGCAAATGTTTAAAATGATGGAACCAAATGATTTGCAAAGATTTAAAAGTATGTTTAAAGCAGCTGTTGTAAATCGCAATTGCAAAGTTATATGAAATACCCTGTTTCCGCAAAAGTTTCTAGCAGTAGCGCGCATATTTGAGTACCTGCTGAATTTCGAATTGGTCTTGAGTTTTGTTTTCTTTGAGTTATAAGAGATGCAGCTTATAACAAATCTTCTTTTAGCCCTTCTTTTATTTGAAAATTTTCGTTTACCCCAATTCTCGTGGCCCCGTTGGGTTCGGGTGTCACACTTCAGCTCGTCAATATCCTCAAGCTCATCAGAACTTGATTCAATCAAACTACTTTTTAGACTCATGTTTTCAGCTTTAGCTTCATCGAATGACTGAGTAAGCTTCCTGTACTCTTTGACCATGTCATTTAGTGCAGTGACAAGGTCTTCTCGTGTAAATTCAATGTTGGAAAAATCGAATACCTCATCGTCATCTGTTTGGTTAGCCATGAGACAATGAAATTCCTCCTGTTCACTGTCACTTGAAGATGAACTGCTGGATGAAGATTCTGAATCACTATCTGCCCAGTTCTTGGTGCTTTCCTCAGCAACCAGTACTTTTCTGTCATACTTGCGACTGGGTCTTTTGTCTCCTCTTGAGTTCATCCTTTTGTCTCTCGACCTTTCTTTGAATTTGTCTTTGGATTTGTCCTTAGATTTTTCAACAGTTCTTTAATCATCTTCCTCATCTCTCTTGTATAGCTCTTCTCTCTTGTCATCTCGTCTGTATTTGTCATCCTTCCTGGGTCTGTTGCAATCAGCTGCAAAATGACCTGGACGATCACAGTTATAACATTTCAAATCAGTACTGACTTTTTCAGATTTATAAACATTATTGAAAGAAGTAGAAGGGTTGAAAGATCTTCTCAAGTATTTCCCAAACTTCTTAACGAAGAGGGACATGACGTCGTCACTGAGCTGGTCGGCAGACTTGCTGGTGCTAGGAGAGCACTGTTCAGTAGTTGTATTTGCTGCCAAAGCTTTCGTTGGTTGGGATGTAGAGGGACCAGCTTCTGTTCTTGTCTCCAAGTCAAACTCATAGGCTTTCAAGTTGGCAAACAGATCGTGCAACTCCAGCTTGTTCAAGTCTTTTGATTCCCTCATGGCCATTGTCTTCACATCCCACTCCTTGGGCAATGCTCTCATCACTTTCAGTGCCAAATCTCTGTTGCTATGTTCTTTCCCAAGGCTGTTCAACTCAATGACAATTGCACTGAATCTTTCGTTGAACTCAGTCATGGTCTCTCCATCCTTCATCTTGATGGACTCATACTTCTCTTGAGCGACTGTTAGTTTGTTCTCCTTCGTTTCATCGCTTCCCTCACATATCTGGATCAACTTCTCCCATATATCTTTAGCAGTAGGACAGTTCTTGATCTTGCTGAACATTTTCTTGTCTTTGTCCAGCGTCTTGAATAGTATGTCCTTTACCACGTTGTCCAGGTTCGCCTTTTTCTTGTCATCATGAGTATATTCGTGTCTAGCTTTCTCAAGAAACTGAGGTTCACCATTTGATACAGCAAACGCCAGATTGGGCTTCATTATTTTCAATGGTCCTTCTGTGATGACATACCACATGTCATCATCCATGGCCGCTAGATGTGCTTGCATCCTAATCTTCCAGTCATCATACTCTTCCCTCGAAAACAAAGGAATCTTTTTGTGAGAGATCGACATATTTAGATAATATAACGCACAAAAAGATAGCTGTTCAATAACTGAGATGTGCATGCTCTGATACCACTTGATGGTCCCAGAAATAGGATCAATAAGTAAATAGGAGTTCAGAAGGGGGGGGGGGGGTTGAATGAACTCCTTCGAATTTTGAAATCTTTTAAAATGTTTTGCAGCACGGTTTAACTTAAGTCCGAGTCACCAGACTTAAGGTATCTCAGTTTATGCAAGTTTCTCGGTCGACTTGAAAAGTGCGGAATAAAATCGATTGACTTGTGAACAGTAGATAAACACAATATATATAAGTGCAGTATGTAAAAGATGAGGGTTCAGAATTTGTTTCTGGAAGTTCGGATATAAATATCCTACGTCTCCCCTTCTTCCTCCTCGGAAGGTATCACTAGAAGATTTGATGCAATTAGCCTTTTTACAAGCACCCAATCACACAAGCCGCACTTGTATGAACTCCTAGACTCACTAACTTCACACGCAGACGTTGCTGCTGGTTACAAGTAATGAAATGATATTTTCGAACTGCTTCACAAAGCCAGTTCATTACAGACTCAATACATATGACAATGAATACAATTTCTGAGTGCTGTAATATTCTCTGGTTTCTAAAACAAAGAAACTCTATTCAACAAGATGAACCAGAGAATGGACTCGAAAGTTTGTCTATGAAAAACAACAGTAGTGTTCTTCGAGTCTTGAGCTTTTTGAATATGTTCAACAGATAGAAAGCTCTGAATATTTTGACAGCGTGAGCGCAATGATAATGAGAGTGAAGGATGGTTTCTTCAATCCAGCTCCTGGTATTTATAGGCTTCGATTGCAACGGTCATAAATGCTTCAAAGGAAAATAAATCTCGTTTGAATCACTGTCAAATAGTACGCCGTAATTACTGCTCCACTACAAGGTAAAATTCCCATTGACAGAGCCAATTTGTCGTATTTCCATTTCCTTGCAAACAATGAATAACGGCCTTTGTACATCGTACTATTTACCCAAAATAGTACCTACCTTGTCTCCTTAATTCCAGTCAATAGTACGATCCTGATGATCTTTTATTTTTTGAGTATATGATCGTATTTGAATCAATTTAAACTTGTGCCTGAAATTACTTTGATAACCAGCTCTAACTCCAACATCGTTGTTAATGATACTGTGACTGGAAAAACACTTGAAAGAATTCAACTGCTGACCCATGTGTGTTTTTCCATCGAATGGTCCTTTGTAAAACCAAACAACTGATTTCCTGGTACGAGGGCAAAACGTTGTCGTATCAAATTATTCAAGCGACATCGTTTTGCTATCATCAAATATCATCAACTACCAATGGCTGGTTTTGCAAGAACACTGTAGCCATCTGCTGAAATATATTAACTATTGAAGTGACCAACTGTCTGCTGATTTACTTTAAAGCAATAATCTGCTGAAATACCAGCGATTGACTATGCGCAAACTCCATCGGCTGAATCCTAGCGGTACCCCAAAACTCCGTCGTTTCAACTTATCTAAACGCTGTTGTTTTGCATTCTCCAACGGAATATTCTAATGCAACTGCTGATTCTCTTCAAGAACTCTTTCTTCTGATTACCCTGAATGGTTCAACTGCTGATATATAAATGTGCATTCCAACGACGTCGTTCCAACTTACTCGAACGGTGTCGTTTTGACTACTTCGAACGCTGTCGTTTTGCAATCCTTAGCAAAGCATGCTAATTCTGAAATTATTGCGTTCGAACCTAATACACCTGCTGAAATCAAACCATCGACTGATTGCAAACCATCTGTTGAATTCCAACGAATAGTCCAACTGCTGAAATACACCACGTCGACTGAAAAATGATCTCCTGTTAAATTCTTGTCTTATTTTGAACATTAATAACTGTGAGACCTGGATTTGTAATCAAGATTTTATTGTTGGAATGTATCGGTTTTTAGAGATTTCTGGTGGTTTAGATCTCTGTTTGTAAGTTTGGTTTGCATTTTCGGGTCTGAAATAGCATTTGGAGCAATTCTGGGAGTTTTCGTGTTTTTGAGATTTTGTGGTGAAAGCTGGTTTTATTGGTAAGAGCTGGTTGCGCGTTCAGTAATCCAGCCGTTGCATTTGTGTATTTGGAATTAAGGGTAAAACGACAGCGTTTGAATAAGTTGGAGCAACGTCGTTTTGGTGTAGCGCTAGTGTGAGATCTGGTCGCAAGCGTGCCTGCTGGTTGTCCAGTCGAAGCAGATGTCAACGCGGGTCAACATTCCTGTAGCGCGAGAAGGAAACGTCGTCGTTTGGGTGTTGGGAATGGTTGTCCAGCTGCGAGAGATTTGTTAGCCACTGTAGCTTGCAGCTGGTGGTGGTTACTGTAGCTTGCAGCTGGTATTGCGCGAGAGCTAGCGACTGGATGACGTCAGTTGTGCGACGCCATTTTATTAAGTTGGAACGCAGCGTTTTGATGCAACATCTGGTATCAGCTTTTGAATGTTGGATAATCCAGCTTTTGGATTTGAGAACCAGCCGATGGTTTTAAGTGACCAGCTGGTGGTATATTTGAAGACGTGTGCGGGGCGACGTCGTTTTGTTAAGTCGCTGCGACATCGTTTTGATTTGCGTTGTTTGAGATTTCAGCAGCTGGTTTTGTTGCACCTGCTGGTTGTATTTGTTGTTGGTGCCTGCTGGTTATGTCGGTTGATGTTTTAACCAGCTTTTGCGAGATGTATTTAAGGAAGACTTGGTCTTCGATTTCGAGCACCAGATTCCATACTTAGAATATTTTTCCCCGATTGTGTTCTTCGCTTCGAACCCTAGGTTACTGTTCACAGTAGCTTTTCTCTAGAAATTCCCATCGTTTCCGGCCGTTGTGTGGTACGTTCGAGGTAGCGTTGGACTCCTCTTGCGAATCTCTATCTTTCCATATCACTTTTGGAGGCTGTGGTTGGCTAGTTGAGGAACGCGAAGTTGCTGCCCGATTGTGCGTGTTGTAGTGCAGGTAGAACTTCGTTCCTTTGTGATGAGATCTTGTTCCTAGCATTGGTTTAAGCTTCCAGTAAGTTGTTTTGGTAGTAATTGCGTTGGTTGAGCGTGGCTCCCAACCGTGAGCTTCTGTAGTTGGCCTTGAGTTGTTGTTGATGATTCCCTGTATCTTGCGTATGTTTAACAGGTTGGAATCAGATTTCTCAGGCCTAGAATTGTGGTAATTGCGCTAGGAATTAAGGTACGGATCTTGAGCTTGTAATTCAGCATGGAACTTAGCTTGGATGAATTGCGAGATGGCTGTGTTGGATTTCCATGCTTTGTTGTTGTCCTGGTTGAGGACTGTGTATGCTAATTGTGCTTAATTGCTGCTTTGCATATGATTATATGCTTGTGTTTCAGCATGTTGCATACACGCATGACATTCCATTTCCGTTGTGGAAGCCATTGCCTTGTTTCGTTGTTGCTTCTTTGTTTTCTTACCAGGATGCGAGGGCGAGCGGCGATTCCGCAATCTCATTTCCCCTATGCGCCGAGTGGCTAGCTACCACAGTTCATAGGTTGGGTGTTGATGCATCTGGTAAGGGTGGGCGAGTAGGGGTGAGTGGGTAGCACCCACATGTCCTACACTCACCGTGGCCACATATCCTATTGCAGATCCCGTTGAGCTGTTGTTTCCTTTCTCATGCATAGCATCTGCATTTTATTCTTGCTGTTCTTCTGTTTTATAGTTGCTCTCCGTACTGTGGTTTGACCCCATGTCCCTCTGGGGCTTGGTTTGTTTCCTTGTTTGTGTTGTTTTCAGGGAACCCAGGTTTTACAACTGGTCGTGGTTTTAACCCAGCTGGTGGTGCCCCAGGAGGTGGTTAGCGTGTCCCAGTTGCGTATAGCATATTTATATATATATATGTATCAGTTAGCCAGGGGGAATTAAAATTTTCAGCGCTGCTTGGAGCTGCAATAGCTCGTTGTTCTTGAACATCTAAAATACAAAGAGCACCGGAGACAGATCTAGTATGATTTAAAAATTATGCGGAAAATACCAGAACTGAATCCTATATTTTAAAACAAACTCAAACAGATTTATGTACAATCATAAATCTGTTCGAGACTTGTGCGTGCTGCTGTATGCAATGCGATGCTAAGTGCTGAATTCTGTTTATGCGTATGCTAAAATATAAGCAACTGCTGAACTGTAAACGTGTATGCGTGCTAAGTAAATATGCAATACTGAATGCTTAAAGAACACGATACTCCGCAGGTTTGTTTATGAAAGTTCGGATATCAATATCCTACATCTCCCCTTCTTCCACCTCGGAAGGCTCCACTAGAAGATTTGATCTTACAACTGCGTGTACAGACCCAATCCCACAATCAGCAGCTGTGAGAACTCCTAGACTCCTCAATTTGCACAACAGCCGCAACTGTGTGACTGACTACATACACAAGAGTTTTACGTCTTCATGCTTGGACGGGAACTGTAAACATATTTCGAGATTCATTCACAAATAGATGTGAATGAATCCGGGTGTGTGAGATTGATACAATGAAACGCTCAACTCTCTGTTTTTCTCACACACGAGGGACATGCTCTCACAAGCTAATCTAGACTCAGCAATCGACACAATAAGCTCCTCTCGAGAATTATTGTCGATTGCTTCATCTTCTTTTCTTTTTCCCTCTTGTTGGTGCACTGTGTATTCAAAGTAATTCTGCCACACTAATGTAGTTGCACCAACTGAACGAACTCACATCGTCTTGCCAACTCTTCAATTGGCATTGCCTCTAATAAATAGCCTCTATAAAATTTCTTCCCGTTGGAAAGCTTCCAAAACTGTTCAGCGCTTCATATGGCTATTTTGTCTTCATTCCATTTCAGTGCAACGCTCCTCTGTAAAGTACCGACAAGGGAACAGTACTTGTGTCCTTTTCTTTTGCAGGCTTCTTGTCGCTTTCGACATTTGAATTAAGCTCAGCAGTTGACATCCAGCTTTGATAATTCTTCGTAAGTTGTCAACTGCTTCGCTGCTGAATCATCACCTGCTGATCACTGTAGCTTCCTGCTGAATGATGACGTCACTGCTGATGTCATCTACACTTTACGCTCCAGCTGATTTCTTCATCGCTCCAGCTCCAGCTTGCGATTCTTCTTCTTCTTGAATAGCGACTGTTGATAGATTCATCAACAGTACTTATAAACGCGACTGCTAACAGATTCGTCAACAGTACTTTGCGCATCTTCTTCTTCGATCTAATATCTTCAGCAGACTTCTCAATACAAGTACCAGCTGGTTCATCTTTTGCTCTTAAGCACTAGCAGCTGGTTGATATCGTTTCCGCTGGTTCATCATGCTCCAGCTGATTCAACTTGGCCTTTGCCTGATTACGAACAGCTGATCCAACTTTGGACGTCTCCAAACTTAATTCAACTGCCGATTCCATGAACACCAAACCTACTGCTGATCGATAATGTTGCGAACCAACTGCCTGGACAATTATAGCTGCTGCTGAATGTCTTCTTTGTTTCTAAAACCTGTATGCTTAAATAGAATTGTTAGAAACACAATAACAGGTTTTGTGTAATTCAAAACTTAATCAGGATCTGTCAAAACAGATCCAACAATCTCTCCCTTTTTGATTTACACAAAACCTTAAACAGACAATGCATGTTCTAACAATTCTCTCCCTTTTTGTGGGAATCAAAAAGAGAGTGAACTGTGGGGTTTGACCCCATGTCCCTCTGGGGCTTGGTTTGTTTCCTTGTTTGTGTTGTTTTCAGGAAACCCAGGTTTTACAGCTGGTCGTGATTTTAACCCAGCTGGTGGTGCCCCAGGAGGTGGTTAGCGTGTCCCAGTTGCGTATAGCATATTTATATATATATATGTATCAGTTAGCCAGGGGGATGCCCTGTGCTTCGTTATTGTATCCAGTAGTTAGAGTCTGATACATGTTTTGGTTGTTATATGCTATACTGTTTGTTGTTTTTACGTACTGGGATATATTTTGAGTATCGCTTTATTTTAAAGTATATTGTTTTAAACCGTCAGGCCAAAAACGAAAATTTTACCCGCTTTTTGATAGCTTCCGCATGTGTTAGTATGATTTTACTCTGTTTAGAGCACGAGGCCTGACAATAACGATGAGTTGAGACAAAGAAAACATTTTTCATTCCATAGAGCAACGTTTACAGGTGAAGAATAAAATGAGATCGGCAAACGACACTAAGATAACAGCAATAATGTTGGTCCGTTTATAAATTAGGATCACTAAGAGATCAGCAGCAAGAGCGCGTTTAAAAGGCTTTTCGAAATTTTGCTCGCTGCTGATACAACTGGAGCTGCAATAGCTCGTTGTTCTTGAACATCTAAAATACAAAGAGCACCGGAAACAGATCTGGTATGATTTAAAAATCATGCGGAAAATACCAGAACTGAATCCTATATTTTAAAACAACTCAAACAGATTTATGTACAACATAAATCTGTTCGAGACTTGTGCTTGTGTGCTGCTGTATGCAATGCGATGCTAAGTGCTGAATTCTGTTTATGCGTATGCTAAAATATAAGCAACTGCTGAACTGTAAACGTGTATGCGTGCTAAGTAAATATGAAATACTGAATGCTTAAAGAACACGATACTCCGCAGGTTTGTTTATGGAAGTTCGGATATCAATATCCTACATCTCCCCTTCTTCCACCTCGGAAGGCTCCACTAGAAGATTTGATCTTACAACTACGTGTACAGACCCAATCCCACAATCAGCAGCTGTGAGAACTCCTAGACTCCTCAATTTGCACAACAGCCGCAACTGTGTGACTGACTACATACACAAGAGTTTTACGTCTTCATGCTTGGACGGGAACTGTAAACATATTTCGAGATTCATTCACAAATAGATGTGAATGAATCCGGGTGTGTGAGATTGATACAATGAAACGCTCAACTGTCTGTATTTCTCACACACGAGGGACATGCTCTCACAAGCTAATCTAGACTCAGCAATCGACACATAAGCTCCTCTCGAGAATGATTGTCGATTGCTTCATCTTCTTTTCTTTTTCCCTCTTGTTGGTGCACTGTGTATTCAAAGTAATTATGCCACACTAATGTAGTTGCACCAACTGAACGAACTCACATCGTCTTGCCAACTCTTCAATTGGCGTTGCCTCTAATAAATAGCCTCTGTAAAATTTCTTCCCGTTGGAAAGCTTCCAAAACTGTTCAGCGCTTCATATGGCTATTTTGTCTTCATTCCATTTCAGTGCAACGCTCCTCTGTAAAGTACCGACAAGGGAACAGTACTTGTGTCCTTTTCTTTTGCAGGCTTCTTGTCGCTTTCGCCATTTGAATTGAGCTCAGCAGTTGACATCTATCTTTGATAATTCTTCGTAAGTTGTCAACTGCTTCGCTGCTGAATCATCACTACGACTGTGCGCTTTGCTACTTCTGATTCATATAAGCTCTCGACTGGATGCTGCTGTTGCTTGCGTCTGGTTCATCAGCTTCTCTTTTGCGTCTCTCTTCATCTGCTGAATCTCAACACGACGTCGCTTCATCTTTTGCGCTTCGCTCCATCTGCTGATAGCCATCTGCTGATTGTGATGACATCAAGGCTGATGTCATCACAGCTCATTCCATATCTAGCGCATCTCTTCTCATCTGCTGAATCCTCATCTGCTGAACATTGTAGCTTCCTGGCGAATGATGACGTCACTGCTGATGTCATCTACACTTTACGCTCCAGCTGATTTCTTCATCGCTCCAGCTCCAGCTTGCGATTCTTCTTCTTCTTGAATAGCGACTGTTGATAGATTCATCAACAGTATTATAAACGCGACTGCTAACAGATTCGTCAACAGTACTTTGCGCATCTTCTTCTTCGATCTAATATCTTCAGCAGACTTCTCAATACAAGTACCAGCTGGTTCATCTTTTTCTCTTAAGCACTAGCAGCTGGTTGATATCGTTTCGGCTGGTTCATCATGCTCCAGCTGATTCAACTTGGCCTTTGCCTGATTACGAACAGCTGATCCAACTTTGGACGTCTCCAAACTTAATTCAACTGCCGATTCCGTGAACACCAAACCAACTGTTGATTGTTTATATAGCGAACCATCGGCTGGACAAATATAGCTGCTGCTGATTGTCTTCTTCGTTCCTAAAATCTGTACGCTTAAGTAGAATTGTTAGAAACACAATAACAGGTTTTGTGTAATTCAAAACTTAATCAGGATCTGTCAAAACAGATCCAACAAATAAGATGACAACCCCAAGCCTACTTACATACGATCTTCTCGAGCCTCCGGGTGATCTTGGAATCGGGACTTAAGCGCTTTCTGCTCAATCCTCACCTCTTCCACGTAGCACTTCCTGGTCATCTTTCGATCTCCCATTACTTCACCTACGGCATCATCCACTGGGAACTTGATCTTCTGGTGCAAGGCCGAAGCCACTGCCATGAAGGTAGCCATGGCTGGCCTTCCCAGTATGACATTGTAGGAAGAAGGCGCGTCTACCACAGTGAACTAAACGACCTTAGTTTTCCTCAGATTTCCTGACCCAATCAAAAGAGGCAGCTACACGACCACCACCGGTTCCAATGAATGACCGGTGAGCTCGAACAGTGGTGTCTACACGGGCTCCATGCTATTTTCCCCGATGTCCATCTGATCAACGGCCCCCTTGAAAAACACGTTGATTGAGCATCCGAAATCCACGAAAATGCGAGCTACTTCATAATTCGCGATCATGGCCCGTATCACCAGAGCATCGTTGTGCACCTCAATCTCTGTAGGCATGTCTTCGGGGCCAAACGAGATGCTGGGCTGAAAAGAACCATACTCAAGAAATTTTGTTTTAAACATGTGCGGAATACTTAAACTTAAAGTGTGGCTCGTTCCCTTTTAAAACATTTCTAAATCATTTTCTCATTAAAACTTGAAATAGAAATAAAGAATTACTTTAAGTCATAAAACCATCCGTACTAAAAGACAACTGCATAAAAGTACTGAAAAGGAATATGTTTAAAACCAACATCTGAAAAATGTATCATGAAAGAACTGAAACATAAAGGCGGTCACGGGGTACTGCTGCAGCAGGCGCTCATAGGTCCTCAGCGCCAGTCGGGATATACTCATCAGCAGGGTCATCACCTGCACCATTAAACCTAGTGAGCCTAGAGGCTCAGCATGCTCTATCGTATATCATAACAAAGTAAATACTAATAAAATCACATGCAGGCACATACTTGTAGTAAAATAACGTTAAAAAATGAATGCGTGCATGATCTTAAAACATTGTTTCATACATTTCGTATCTTACATACGTAACATAAACATACATAAGGCATGACATAACATAACATGAAAAACGTATGAGTCGTATCAGTGAATGCGAGTGGGCGTGTGACTGATCAGTCAAAAAAACCAACGTACGTGGCGGTGTGGTTCACCCGACCTCGAGCCTGGATCCCTATATGTCACACCTCTATACTTGCAACTTCACCATGTCGTGATCACATGGGTCCGTAGGCTCATAATAATACATTAAAACAGGGGATTCCCGGGCCCGGCTAGCTCCCATCATTAAACTTTGCCACATCACTTCAATCCCTCGGGTTTTAACTTAAAAGAGACATGCCTGATCGTTTCATAAAATCTCATGATGCGTGCATTTCTTAAAATCATGCAATTTTAAAGATTAGTCCGTCAATGTATATTTAATCATTTCCTTTAAAAACATTTACATACATAGAATACTACATATATAATTAAATATACACTTACGGGCTTCTAAATTTTTCTACTTCGGTAAAGGATTGGTTCAGGAGTTTAGCCCACTGTTTCTAGACTAAACATCACGGTTAACTCAGACGATGAAACGAATGTTCACCACTTTTTTCAGTTTTTGCCTATTTTTTTAAATTTTTGACTTCTTAAAATTGATTTTAATTGTGACTAATTGAACTCAATTTTGACTTCTTAAAATCAATTTGGACTAATTAAAATCAATTTTGACTTTTAAAATCAATTTAAATCAATTTTTGACTCCAAAAGACGATTTTGACCAAAAGACCGATTTTGACCCGATTAAATCTCAAAAATCGATTTTGACTTAATTAAAATTCCAAAGGCCCTAACTTTGACTTAAAATTTAAAAATAAACATAACTTTTAAAGTTTGACTTAATTCTTAACATCTGGCTATTTTCTTTGAAATTGGACCTTTGAATTAAAATTTAAATAACAGGTCCCTAATTAAAATAACTTGGACTGATTTTTAAAACATTTGACTCGAGACTCAAAGAACCAATTCGGTCCAATCGAACCATCGGCATGCGCGAGCAGCGGCCGTTCATCACGCTCGTTCTCCCTGCTCCGGCCACCATGGCCGGAGCCCCGCCGGCTGGACCATCCCCAGGTCCAGCCGGTCCTAACCTAACTGACCTTGGATCATATTTGGATAAACCATGGAGAACTGATCGAAGGAAGTGGACGTACCAGCCATGCAGCGAGATGCGCCTCCCTCGACCTCCATGGCTTTCCCTAGTTCACTTGACCTCTTAGCCACCTTACTACCCCAACTTAGACCACCATGAGCCCCCTAGGAACCTCTAGAACTGAGCCATCACTCCTGTAAATTGTCCTGACCGAAGCCTCAAGAGAAAAAGTGAGACATGTGGAAAAACCGTGAAGCATATGCATGAAATCAAATCATGGAGTTTAGATCTAAACATATTGCATACAATTCACATAATAATTTCTTAAAAACAGATTAATACAGTTTAAATGATGAGAAAATAAGTTGATATCACATGCCTGGTTTGTAAAAGAGGTAGATGTGCGAGGTACCGATGTTGTAGACGCGAGATCGGGGCACAACCGGCTTTGGATCACCACGCTTCACCAATGGATGAATAATTTCGAAATTTTGAGTTATGGGGAGGAGGGGGACGGCTGTTGCATCTAAAGGGAGGCTAGGTTTAGTGTTTGTTTAGAGTTGTGAAGAAATAAAATGTGACTAAAGTGACCCCTATGAGTTTAATTAAGAAAGAAGGAAGAAAAGACAGGTTTGTCCCTATGATTAATTAAAAAGGTACTTAAAACTCATAATTGGGCTTTAAAGATTAAATATTTTCGAAATCTAGGCCTCCTCATATTTTAAAACACCTTAAAATTCAATAAAATAGCCCGTATAGGCGAAAAACGGGTTCCCCTCCAAAATAATCATAAAAGCTCAAATTTTCGAAAATTGTTGCTTAAAATAAAATAATTTCATTCCTAAAAATTCCATAACTTAAAAATATCAAATCATTTTCATTCCGGTCGGCCCTAATCTCGTCCACGCGTCTGTAACTCAAGCAGGCTGAAAAATAACACATGCATATCATGCAGCATAAAATCATAAATAAATCATATAAAATGGCATGTAATCATATAAAAATATTTTCCCCTAGTAATGCACTCATTTCTACGTAGTCAGGAATTTCTAGGTGTTACATGGGTCCCGACTACTTTCTCTATATCTCCATGGCCTCCATCCGATGACACCGTGCCTTCCTCGCCCGATTCCCCATCAGTATGTCCCCCTGATATCATCTAAATAATGCCCCGGGGTTGGGGTAATCGTTGTTCTTCTTGAGGAGGGTTTTGGTCCTGATTCCGAGGTGCTCTTTCCCGACCAGGCACCCAATCCCGTCTCCAACCATCTTCTCTCCAAGGCCTATTATCCCATCGACGTGATCTGTCTTCAACCAGCACCGCACACGGGATTACTCTGGATGATGAGCTCCAACTCCTTATCTAAGAGCCGACATTCGACGGTGGTGTGCCCATAGTCCCAATGGAAATCACAAAACCTGTCGGACTTAGGATTCCTCGGGGCCCCATCGCTTCCCCGAGGTCGCTGCACCACTCTCCGTTCATCACAAATCTCCAGGGCCCGAGCCTTGCTTACTTTCAGTGGCGTCCGAGCTGTAAACTATCCCAGCAGCAGAGGAGGTTCCTGTCTAGACGAACTCGGGGAGCTCTCTCTGTCCGAAGTTCTCGACCCGATCGAGATGGTTCCTTCTGCTCATTACTCCTCGAGGACTGTATCTCTTCCACGTTAACATATTTTTCCGCTTTAGTGATGAGTTCATCAAACATCTGAGGAGGCTTTTTAACTAGCGACCTGAAAAAGTCACCCCCTCGCAGCCCTTGGGTGAACGCCCCTCTCAACAGATCGGTTGTAGCAGATGTTACCTCGATAATAGTCCTGTTGAAATGCCGGATGTACTCCCGAAGGCTCATCTGCTCCTTCTGCTTTACGGTGAATAACTTTGGAATTGTCATGGGCTGCTTCTTGCTACTGGAGAACTGATGGAGGAACGCTTGGCAAAAATCCTGGAAGCTCTTGATACTCCCGATTGGCATGAGGTTGAACCACTGTTGTGTTGATCGGACCAGGGTGGTCGAACACCCTACACTTGATGGGATCCTCATATTGATGGAGGAGAGCGGCGTTCTCGAACCGGGAAAAATTCTCCTCGGGATCTCCCATCCCGTCAATCTCTCCTACATTCGGTAATTTGAAGTGTTGGGGTAGCTCGGCGTCCAATACATCAGGTGAGAAGGGTCCTTCCCGAGGTGGCGGCGGTGTTGGGCCCGTGCTCCTTTCTTCCCTCAAGCGGGCGATTTCCTCTTGTAGATTCCTGATCTCCTCGACTTGTTGATCAGGCGGCGGGTGTGACTCAGGTCGGTTGGCCAATATCTGTTCCACAATGGTTGCTACCAGTTGAGCTATCTGAGCGACAGTGAGACCGGGGTTGCCCGACCCCTGAGACATACTCTCCGTATTGCTGGTTTCTCCAGTATCCTGAGCTCTAGTCCTCTTTGGTGGCATCTTATTTTTCTTCTACGTTTCCCACAGACGGCGCCAATTGATGTAGCCAAATTATCTCAGTCGATGAGCTACCACCGTCTCAAGAGATTGGGACGTCGGTCGTCGGGATTGATAGCATTTGGAAAGCGGCTCCTCACGATGTCTGCAGCCACAAATCACAAGTCAGAGGACGGGAAGTGTTTCCGGCGAAGCCCCTCCGATGCTTAAGTCAGGCGGGATGCGAGAGCGAAAATGGAGCAAGAGAATATATGTGATGGAAGCAAATGAATGCGAGAATGTGTGAATGAATGGGGCGTACCTGGTATTTATAGAGGGGCTAGATGGTGGAGATGAGCATATCCTGACAAATATCGCCTACATCGGATTTATTGGGCGGATAGTTTCCGCGATCCTCGAAGTCAGATCTCCTCCGTGATCCTCGGTAATCTTGTTTTTCAAATAAGAAAAGACATCTGGGTAGGATTCTTGAATGCGTGATACTATCCTAGGGAAACATTCTCGAACTGAGCATGTGTCCTCGGGGGACCCCCTGAGTTAACGGTGTTGGTCGGGGTTTGTAGCGTGTCGCTCGGTGCTCGGGGCCCGAGGTGGTAACGGGGCGCATCAATGTCATTATAGAAATGAGATATATATTGTTGTTAAAAAACAAAAATTAACAGCAAATTGGTTACTCTAAGTCTTGAACCTAAATAAGATGGTAAATCTAGGCTCTTGAACCTATGTAACATAGTGTAGACATGATAACAAAGTTTTTTTATATCTTTTAGTTTTTTCAAATCTGATATCTTGTAGTTTAACAATGCATTTGTAATAACTTTGATGCCCCCCATAACCACCTCGGGACCCGAGGACCGAGTAGCTCAACCAAAGCCTCGACATACGCCACCAGATCGGGAGTCGCCCGAGGACCGAGCACTGCACTACAAACCCAACCTACGCTATCAAAATCGAAAAGATACTCGAAGAATCTCTTCAAGATCGGGGTTTGCCCGAGGCCTCACTATCATTTTTGGAGGGTTTTCCGAGGACCATGTCTCGACGTGGTGAAGAGTCCAACCTGGATACGTCTTTCCTTATGCAGATGAATCCTGGGACGATACACCTTTCCTTATTTAGGCAAGAGGATCCCGAGGATCACGGAGGATATTCGCCAAAATATTCTCTTCCACCGTCTTAGCCCCTCTATAAATACCAGGTACGCTCATTCACACACACACACTCATTCTTGCACTCACTTGCTCTCACAGCACATATTTTGCTCTCGTTTTCTCTCCCACACACTGCCTGACTTAGGCATCGGAGGGGTTTCGTCGGACACACTTCCGGCGCCCTTTGACCTGTGATTTGTGGTTGCAGACACCAAGGAGAAACCATGTTCATCCCCCAGTACCCGACGCCCGATGACATAGCTTGAAATCCCGACGTGGTGGTAGCTCTCGGCTGAGATAATTTGGCTGCATCAATTGGCGCCGTCTGTGGGAAACGTAGAAGAGAGGATACAAGATATCACCGAATAGGACTAGAGCTCAGGGTACTGGAGAAACTAGCAACACGGAGAGTATCGCTCAGGTGTCGAAGAACCCCACTCTCACTGCCATCCAGATAGCTGAACTGGTAGCAACCACTATGGCGTAGATACTGGTGAATCGACCTGAGTTGCACCCGCAGCCCGAACAACAATCTGAAGAGGTCAGGAAGTTGCGTGAGGAGGCTAATCGTCAATGGAGGAAAGAAGCTCAGCACCTCCTCCCCCACCTGCTCTGGAGGTGCCCTTATCTGCCGAGGTATTTGGCTGCTGATTTGCCCCAGCACTTCAAGTTTCCAAATGTGGGAGAGTATGACGGGATGGGAGATCTCGAGGAGCATTTGTCCCGATTTGAGAACGCTGCACTTCTCTACCAGTATGCTGGTCCTATCAAGTGCAGAGTCTTTCTCACCACTCTGGTCCGAGCTGCACAACAATGGTTTAATCTCCTGCCAATCGGGAGCATCAAATGTTTTCAGTATTTCAGCCAGGCATTCCTTCATCAGTTTTCTGGCAGCAAGAAACAGCCGATGACTACGCTGAATCTATTTACTGTGAAGCAAAAGGAACAAGAGACTCTTTTTGAGTACATCAAGCGCTTCAACAGGACTATTATTGAGGTTCCATCTGCCACGCCCGACCTATTGATCGGGGCTTTCACCCAGGGGTTGCGAGGGGGTGATTTATTCAAGTCCCTGGTCAAGAATCCCCCGAAGACGTTTGATTAACTTCTGACCAAAGCCGAGAAGTATGTTAATGTAGAGGAGATACAGTCCTCGAGGAGGAATGAGCAGAGATTACCACCTCGGGCTGGTCGGGATGCTCGGACAGAGAGACCCGAGCCGAGGCCATCTAGGCCAGAACCTCCTTTGTTGTTGGGAGAATTCACTGATCGAACGCCATTAAAATTAAGCAAGGTCCGAGAATTGGAGATTTGTGATGAACGGAAGGTAGTACAGCGACCTCGGGGGAGTGACAGTGCCCCAAGAAATCCCAGGTCAGATAATTTTTGTGACTTTCACAGGTATTATGGTCACACTACTGCGGAGTGTTGGCTCATGGATCAAGATTTGGAGCGTATCATCCAGAATAATCCCGACCTGCAAGCGGCGCTAGTGGAGGATAGGCTGCGTCGGTGGGAGAAGGGACCTCGAAGGGAAGACAGTGGGCAAAACAACAACAGGTCCTCCGGTCGGGAGAGAACACCTCGGGGACAGGATCAGCACCCTTCCCGAGGAGAAAGGGGTCACCTCAGCCTCGGGGAGTTATCAACATGATTTCAGGAGGACCTACTGACGGGGACTCCAATCGAGCGAGGAAGGCGCGGTGTCGTCGAAAGGAACCTATGGAGGTCGAGGAAAGGCGCTTGGGGCCCAATATCTCATTTGGCCCCGAGGACTTACCTATTGATGTTGAAGTGCACAACGATGCTCTGTTTATTCGAGAAATGATTGCAAATTATGAAGTGGCCCGCATCTTTGTGGATTCTGGGAGCTTAGTCAACGTGTTCTTTAAGAGCGTGGTGGATCAAATGGACCTCGGGGAGTATCGTATGGAGCTCGTGAATACACCTCCGTACGGGTTCACAGGTCATTCTCTGCAGCCAGTGGGAGTTGTTCAGCTACCTCTTTCGCTGGGTTCGGGCGAGTATAGGAAGACTAAGGTTGTTGAATTTACTGTGATGGATGCCCCTTCCTCCTATAACGTCATCTTGGGAAGGCCCTCCATGGCTGCCTTCTTAGCTGTGGCCTCGGCCTTACATAAGAAGATAAGCTTCCAGTGGGAAATTCAGTAGGGGAGGTGCTTGGAGATCGGAAGATGGCGAGGAAGTGTTATGTGGAAGAAGTGAGAGTGGAGCAGAAAGTGGCTAAGTCACGGGCCCAAGACTATCCTAGGGCTCGGGAAGACAGAGGAGTGAATGTGGTCGGGGATGAGTTCCAGTTGACCACTGAGGATGAGGAGGAAGAAGTAGTCCTCGTTCCCCAAGCTGGGGTGGTGAAGATAGCTAAGTCTCTTCCCGAGGATGTGCGAGCACAGTTGATCCAATGCCTGGAGAGGAATAAGGACGTGTTCGCTTGGTCCCCATCCGATCTAAAGGGGGTCAGGTGAGAAGTAATGGAGCATAGGCTGAATGTCTCCCTGGGATCCCGACCCGTTATACAGAAAAGAAGACACTTTGGGCCCGAGAAGGATGCAGTGATCAACAGTCAGGTCGGGGACCTATTGCAGGCCAGGCATATCAGAGAGGTACACTTTCCTACCTGGTTATCTAATGTTGTTCTGGTACCTAAAGCGACAGGAAAGTGGCGGATGTGCGTGGATTTTCGGGATCTGAATAAGGCCTGTCCAAAGGATTGTTATCAACTTCCCATGTCAGGCCCGTGCTAATCGACAAAGATTAAAGCACAATTAAACATATAATCGCGAAAGCATAAAAACAGGACTTCAAAATATTTCGAAATACATGGGCCTGAACTCAAAATCATTATTCAAAATAATACATACTCAAAATAGGATTTACTCAAATCCTACAACAAACAGGTAATCAATCAAACTTAAATAACAGATCCCCAAAATACATAGAAACTAAGGGCATCCCCTGGTTCAGAACATAATATAAATACACTGGGACTCAACCAAACGGGGATCTACTAGATGAAGCTCCACTCTGTCCAGCCAGATTACCTGCGGCTCCTGCAATGGGTAACACAGACTCAAGAACACAAAAGCAGGAAAAGAAATACGAGGTCAAACCTCAGTACGAAGATCACTAAGACAACAGCAACTCATAAACATGCAGTATATCAAAACATGAATGCATGATGTCAGGCCCGTGCTAATCGAACAAAGATTAAAGACAACAAATTAAACATATAATCGCAAAGCAATAAAACAGGACTTCAAAATATTTCGAAATACATGGGCCTGAACTCAAAATCATTATTCAAAATAATACATACTACAAATAGGATTTACTCAAATCCTACAACAAACAGGTAATCAATCAAACTTAAATAACAGATCCCCAAAATACATAGAAACTAAGGGCATCCCCTGGTTCAGAACATAATATAAATACACTGGGACTCAACCAAACGGGGATCTACTAGATGAAGCTCCACTCTGTCCAGCCAGATTACCTGCGGCTCCTGCAATGGGTAACACAGACTCAAGAACACAAAAGCAGGAAAAGAAATACGAGGTCAAACCTCAGTACGAAGATCACTAAGACAACAGCAACTCATAAACATGCAGTATATCAAAACATGAATGCATGAGGCTGTCAAAGAATCAGTCAATCTAGGCCAACGAGTCAGCTGGCAAATCAAAGGCGAGCCTCTACACCATGCACAGCGAATCAGCCGGTGGAAACATCGATCTGTGATCTTCAGTGCTGGCCACTCAATTACCCATCACAGCTCGGTGGTATTCAGACACGACGACTAAGTCGTTCACCACTCCGATGATAGGGTTGGACCTTTCAGGCACGACACATATGTCTGCCGATCACAACGTGGTTCTTTCTCGGGTTCTCAATCAATCAATAGGCTCAATATATATGCATGTATGCCATGAAATTCAAATCTGATTTCAACATGCACACTTTACGTAAAACAGAACATATAATTCAAGCAATGAACCAAATCTGTTTCACGTAAAACACAAAATACACAGAATCTCATTCATGCTCCAAAATACTACACGCTTATGTTAAAGCTGTAATCAGAAGCTCAATTCGTACCTCAATGCTCAGATTCTACCTCAACAAATCTCACCAGGGCACGGCAAACTCAGCCTTCTCTAATCTGCTCCTTCGCTGGTCCTGACAAGCACAGCAGGAACTGCCTGGGAACTCAAATATGTCAAGACATCTCATAACTTAGCTCAAATCTGAACTTCTACACCTTACTGCCTACGGTCAGAACTCATATATGGTATATCAACGCAGGTTCTAACAACTAGAACTAAGCTCAAAACAGTAAGGAACACTTACCCATAAGCTCAAATTTGCTAGGGAAAATCATCGATTGGAATCGCGAAGTTACTCGAACTTGCAACTACTTCGACCCTCTTCCTCTCGCCGATTCACAGCCCCAAACTGGTATCAATCGAATGAGCTAATCAAGATAAATCCAGCGCCATCGGTCTTGCTCCAAACAACGGCGGCAATCGACGGCAATCTACCGGAGAAAGGCTCGATGAACAGTAACTAATGAGGGTTTCACTGGGGGACATAAAAGGGAAATCGGGGTCAAAAATACGCTAAGTGTCGATCAACACTTGTATTAAAATCCCTCGTCAAATTCTACAGTGAAAGTCAATCACCAGCAAAGTCAGATCTCAGCAACAGATCCTAGCGCTAAAGGCACAAGTCCTCAAATCTGGATCCAGCGCTAACTCAAATCTACCTCGCTAACTCTAACACGTGCAACTAATCAAAACGATGACGTACTAAGGTTCCTGCTCACACAATCAAAACGACGTCGCACTGCATCACACTCATCCAGATCTGTAGAACGCTCACAACGGTCAACTCAGCAATGTTGACCAACATGTGGCACCTTCTGCGCCAATTCTCACATCTGCGTTCGCTCGCTACATAGTTCCATTGACCCGCGTTGACATCTGGTCATGCCTCTGAACAGATTTCACCCACTAGCGAGACATCTGAAATAACGAAAAGATGACGCATCACTTCTCGCGCCACACCCGACTACTCAGATGTCACTCGCTAACACCTCAACTGAGGATTCACATCAGAACACTTACGGGAATCAGATCTCCACCGAAAGACTCAACGACTCAAGCCCAAATTCAACACAAATTTCTCTCGACAGTGCCTAGCGACTCGAATCTGAACAATTCTAAACAAAATCTGAAATTCAAAAATCCATAACTCCCGAGACTAATCCCAAACCAAATCTGATTACACGATTAATCACAAATTTTCGAATCTCAATCCTCACATCCCAGGATTGATCGGCTCGTCGATTCCACCTCGGGGCACGAGCTGCTCAGTTTCTTGGACGCCTATCAAGGATATCATCAAATTCCACTGGCCGAGGAGGATCAACGCAAGGTCAGCTTCATTACTGTAGATGGGACCTTCTGTTATGTTGTTATGCCCTTCAGACTTAAAAATGTAGGGGCGACTTACCAGCGGTTTATGGATAAAGTTTTCAAGGAGCAGATCGGGAGAAACGTCGAGGTGTATGTCGATGATATACTAATAATGTCTCGGGAAGAGGAGAATTTTATATCTGATGTGGAGGAAACTTTCCGCACTCTGCGGGATTATCAAATCAAGCTAAATCCCGATAAGTGCCTATTTGGAGCTCGGACAGGGAAATTCTTGGGTTACATGGTGAATCGTCAGGGAATCAAAGCTAATCCAGAGAAGGTACGAGCTCTTGCTTCAATGTGTCTACCTCGGAATATTCAAGAGGTATAGAGGTTGATAGGGAGGATTGCTGCTCTTTCTCGATTTATCTCAAGGTCGGTCGATCGAAGTCTCCCTTTCTTCAAAATACTCCGTAAGGCCAAATAGCTTGAGTGGAATGAGCATAGCGAGAAGGCTTTTCAAGAGTTGAAAGAATATCTTAAGGGGTTGCCAGTTCTAAAAAAGCCAGAGCTCGGGGAACCGTTGTTTGTATATCTCGCCGTCACCCCACAAGCAGCTCGTTCAGTTTTTGTTCGGGAGGAAGGACAGGTGCATCGGCCTGTATATTTTGTGAGTCATGATCTGAAGGGGGTCGAGCTGAATTATACCACATAGGAGAAATTGGCCCTGGCCTTGGTTATCACAGCCCGACTCCTCAGGCCATATTTTTTATCTCACCCGATCACTGTACTTACTAACAGCGCATTGGGACAGATTGTCTCTCACCCCAACGCTTCTGGAAGACTTGTCAAGTGGGTTACCGAGCTCAGCGAGCATGATATACAGTTCAGACCTCGGGCAACGATCAAGGCACAAACATTGGCAGAAACGGTACACCTCGAGCAAGAAGAGAGATGGAAGGTTTATGTGGATCGATCTTCTTGCTCGACTGGAAGTGGCGTCGGGGTAGTCATGGTGTCCCCCTCGGGGGAGGAAATAAGTCTGGTGATAGCTCTGGACTTCAAGGCCTCTAACAATGAGGCGGAGTACGAGGCCTTGCTCATCGGGCTCCGAGAAGCAAAGAGCATGGGGATAGCTAGTGTGCTCCTCTATTCCGATTCCCAGTTGGTGATTCAACAGAGCAATGGGAAGTTTGATATAAAGAATTAGAAGATGGTGAAGTATGCGGAGGCATTGAATAAGCTGACGGAGGCCTTCTCTGAAGTGTTCTAGAGAAAATACCTCGGGAGAATAATGGAAAGGCAAACTCACGAGGATGGCTAGCTCTCTTGCTCCATCCTCGGGAGAAGAGGTGCAGGGGAAGGAACTCTTATCACAAGTATATCATGTCGGGCAGAATCATGATGGAGTCCCAACTTCAGACTAGCGACATGATATTTTGGAGTATATTCTACGGAGGGCTGTGCCCGACGACCCACGACATGCTCGGGAGATCAGGCGTCGGGCATTGCGCTTCGTAATGTTGGATGATAAATTACATAAGAGGTCTTTCTCACGACCACTACTAAAGTACTTGGGTCCCGACGAGGCCAAGTATGTGCTAAGAGAAATTCACGAAGGGTGCTGTGGAAATGTTGGGGAACCGTGGAGGATCCGAATCCCGTCTCCCGGTGACACAGCGGAAGTTTAAAATTAGCACCGGGAAACGTTCAATACGATAAAACAATTCAACAAACCATTCATAGGGGTTCTTTGATTGTTATCTTGTTGGCGTCTAGGCGCCTGGCTCCGACCTGTTTTACGAGGAAACCGGCACTTCACGGTAGGCGGCGGTAGATTACGTCTAATCAGGTCCACGACCGGAAGCAAGGTTCCTTCGTCAGCCTACACTAGAAGGCCTGACGAGATCAGCACGGACGGAAACTCCTCGAAAAGTTGATCGGAACAAGTCCGATCACTTAGCGGCGGCGGCGGCGGCGATGGCGGTGGCCGGCGGCGACGGCGGCTTTGGGAGAGCAGGGGGGGCGGCCAACTTTGGAGCTAGGGTTATGTTATGAGTTAATTCTTGTAATGAAGCCCTTAGTCTATATATAAGTAGACTAGTAATGTACTTAGACCGGCCCAACGGGCCCGGGTCCAAATGACGATATCTATCACTACGACTTCATTACAACTCCGATCGCCAATCAGATCGAATCGATCGACTCAGTTTCCAAAACTGAATATTATGATCGGAAAAACCATTTTTCAGAACCCCAGTGCAAAATGACCGTTTTGCCCCTCAACAGCGGGAAATCACGATTTGACCCCTGTTGACTTTTAGGAAGTCGAACTTCCAAAAATCCTCTTCATATGCTCAACACATTGAGCTCAGTTTCCGTGCGGGAATCTTGAATCATTGTGGCTCCGAAATCATAATTTCGGAAATCATAATTTCGGACTTACCCAACGGATCATGGTAAAGCGCCTAGCAACATCGCGCCAAGATCCCCTAGGTATCACTGATAGTGCCTGCAAGAAACAGTTGGTCGTGGTTAGCGTACAGTACGGTCCTTTCAATCCATATATCCCGATCAGATCAACGACCATTGGTAAATCGAGAGTCGCTAAAGATCCGATAGCTATGCATACATCTTGGAGATCGAATAGTGACATTGCGAGTGTAACTAGGTAAACCCATTTACCTAAAACACTTCTAGTACTCTGGCCAGAGATTTACACACTATTATCTCCTCAGATAGCATAGGATATCCACGCATGTAAGCGAGCGGTGAATCCTCGACAACGAAGCATCGACTCCTACATGCATCGGGGTCTCACCCAACCCCGCCGCCTAATGACCCCAAGTGAGTCGGAAAATGGGTCAAAGTGAGGCCTATCATGTAGAGTCTCAATGACGTTTCGAGTCGTGAGGACTAATCAGTACAACCAAGACCTCCACGCATGTAAGCGAGCGGTGAATCCTCGACAACGAAGCATCGACTCCTACATGCATCGGGGTCTCACCCAACCCCGCCGCCTAATGACCCCAAGTGAGTCGGAAAATGGGTCAAAGTGAGGCCTATCATGTAGAGTCTCAATGACGTTTCGAGTCGTGAGGACTAATCAGTACAACCAAGACCTCGGACTTATCCACTCGACAAATGGTAACCACTTGGAAAGTCCGAACGAGGGTAGTTCAATAGATCACCAGGTCACTATCTATCTGTATGCTCAGAACATCACAATTTTCCCTACCAATGAAACATGGTACTTCGCATCGCAGATACGAGTCTCGATCTCGGGCGGCCTTATCCTCATTTTGACGGTCCAATAGACTAGGAACTAATTCAGAATACACAGTGTCTATTATATGGGTTTCATGATAGCCGTCATACCCACTATCACATCTAACATACACTATGGTGCATTCTAGGTCTTTATCCAACACAATTGTTAACATTATATAAACATAACGAAGATAAATAATGCCATAAACAAATGCGAATATCATATATAAAGACTGTCATATACAAGAGTCTATAAACCCACACGCCACAAGTTGGCTAGTTGGGCATCTACTCTAACAATCTCCCACTTGCCCTAAAGCCAACTGCTCATCAGACGCAGTCCCATTGTTTCACGATGTTTTTCAAACAACGGTCCTGGCAAGGGCTTCGTAAGTGGATCAGCAACGTTGTCCGCAGAGGCGACTCTCTCAACTGCTATGTCACCTCTAGCCACAATATCCCGGATTATGTGGTATTTCCTCAGTATATGTTTGGATCTTTGGTGAGACCTAGGCTCCTTTTCTTGTGCAACGGCACCCGTGTTGTCGCAGTACATCGGTACTGCACCAACTCCATTAAGAATGACGCCCAATTCTTGGATGAAATTCCTTATCCAAACCGCCTCCTTAGCAGCAGCTGATGCTGCGATGTACTCAGCCTCAGTGGTTGAATCCGTGATGGTGTCTTGCTTGGAACTCTTCCAAGAGACAGCACCATCATTGAGCATGAATACAAATCCAGAGGTAGACTTCGAATCATCCACGTCACACTGGAAACTGAATCAGTGTAGCCTTCCAGTTTCAGTTCCCAAGAGACAGCACCATCATTGAGCATGAATACAAATCCAGAGGTAGACTTCGAATCATCCACGTCACACTGGAAACTAGAATCAGTGTAGCCTTCCAGTTTCAGTTCACCACCCCCATAGACCATGAACATATTCTTAGTCCTTCGTAAGTACTTAAGAATATCCTTCACAGCCTTCCAATGCAATTGGCCGGGGTTGGCCTGGTAGCGGCTCGTGACACTCAGAGCATATGCGACATCCGGTCTAGTCGAGATCATGCCATACATAATACTACCTATTGCCGAGGCATATGGCACACGTGTCATAATCTCTATCTCCTCATCAGTCTTTGGACACATAGACTTAGATAGAGTGACCCCGTGGCACATAGGTAGGTGTCCTCTCTTAGACTCTTCCATAGAGAAACTCTTAAGTATGGTATCGATGTAGGTGGCTTGGGTGTGTCCGAGCATCCGTTTGGATCTATCCCGATAGATCTGTATTCCAAGAATATAGGATGCTTCACCCATGTCCTTCATCAAAAATCTACTAGACAGCCAGACTTTAGTTGATTGCAGCATTCCTACATCATTCCCAATGAGTAGAATGTCATCAACATAAAGTACGAGGAATGTCACAGCGCTTTTAACTACCTTCTTATAAACACATGGCTCCTCGTGATTCTTGATGAAACCAAATTTCTTAATTGTTTCATCGAATCTCAGGTTCCAACTTCGCGATGCTTGTTTGAGACCGTAGATCGATCTCTGAAGCTTGCATATCTTATGCTCGCTTCCAACAGATGTGAAACCCTCAGGCTGCGTCATATAGATCTCTTCCTTAATGTTTCCATTAAGGAACGCAGTTTTCACATCCATTTGTCATATCTCATAGTCGTACCATGTGGCTATGGCTAACAAGATTCTAATTGACTTGAACATTGCGACTGGCGAGAAGGTTTCATCATAGTCAACACCTTGCCTTTGAGTGTAACATTTCGCGACCAGTCGTGCCTTGTAGGTCATTACCTTATCAGGCCCAAGTTTCCTCTTGTATATCCATTTGCACCCAATAGGAACAATTCCTTCGGGAGGGTTAACAAGAGTCCAAACTTGGTTCGCATGCATTGAGTCAAACTCAGACTGCATTGCTTCAAGCCACAAATTAGAATCAGCATCGGAAATTGCCTACTTGAAAGTTCTTGGATCAGATCCAACAACTTGATCACTTTGATCATCTTCAAGGAGAAAACCATATCTCTCAGGAGCCCTAGGAACCCTTTCGGATCTCCTAGGTGCAACCATTTCTGGTACTGGCTCTGGAGGTGCAGGATATTCACCTGGTACTTCAGTTGATTCTCGAACCTCTTCGAGTTCTACTATTTTGCCCTTTATATCAAGTAGAAATTCCCTTTCCATAAAGGTGGCATTCCTAGAAACAAACACTTTTGTTTCACTTGGATAGTAGAAGTAGTATCCAATGGAATTCTTTGGATACCCAATGAAGTAGCATAAGATGGATCTCGTATCCAGCTTATCTCCCACTGTCTGCTTCACGTAAGCAGGACATCCCCAAATCCTCATGTATGAGTACTTGGGTGGTTTGCCCATCCATATCTCATATGGAATCTTATCCACTTCCTTTGTGTGGACATTGTTCAACAACATTACCGCCGTTTCGAGCGCATAGCCCCAAAACGAGGTAGGAAGTTCAGTGAAGCTCATCATAGATCGAACCATGTCCAACAAGGTCCGATTACGACGCTCCGCTACACCATTGAGCTGTGGTGTGGTCGGAGGGGTCCACTGTGCGAGAATCCCATTCTCTTTCAGATAGTCTTGAAATTCAGCACTTAAGTATTCACCACCTCGATCGGATCGAAGTGCTTTAATACTTTTGCCTAATTGATTTTCTACTTCAGCCTTGAATTCTTTGAACCTTTCAAAGGATTCAGACTTGTGCTTCATTAAGTACAAGTACCCATACCTAGAGTAATCGTCGGTAAAGGTGATGAAGTATGTGTGACCGTACATAGTACCAATACTAAATGGGCCGCACACAGCCGTTTCGAGCGCATAGCCCCAAAACGAGGTAGGAAGTTTAGTGAAGTTCATCATAGATCGAACCATGTCTAACAGGGTTCGATTACGACGCTCCGCTACACCATTGAGCTGTGGTGTGGCCGGAGGGGTCCACTGTGCGAGAATCCCATTCTCTTTCAGATAGTCTTGAAATTCAGCACTTAAGTATTCACCACCTCGATCAGATCGAAGTGCTTTAATACTTTTGCCTAGTTGATTTTCTACTTCAGCCTTGAATTCTTTGAACATTTCAAAGGATTCAGACTTGTGCTTCATTAAGTACAAGTACTCATACCTAGAGTGATCGTCGGTAAAGGTGATGAAGTATGTGTGAACGTATTTAGTACCAATACTAAATGGGCCACACACATCAGTATGGATCAAATCCAATAGGCCTTGAGCACGCTCACCCTTGCCCTTGAAGGGTTGCTTAGTCATCTTTCCCTTAAGACAAGACTCACAAGTCGGTAGGGAGTTAATGTATGACAGATCAAACATGTCACTCCTAACTAACTTGTTCATCCTACTTAGAGAAATATGACATAGCCTAGCGTGCCAAAGTTGTGCTGGGTTCAAGTTATCGTGTTTCCTTTTAATCGTTGTTGTATGTGCTTCGACATCACGAGTTGGAACGTCTTTTAATTTTAAGGTGTACAAATAGTTTTCGCGTTCCCCAATTCCAATTAAACATTCATTCTTGTAAATATTGCAAATCGAATTAGCAAACATACAAGAATATCCATCACTATCAAGCATAGGAATAGAAATAATGTTTTTAATCAATTCAGGAACAAACAAAACGTCTCGTAACAACAACTTAATCTGAAGACAGAAGTAAATAAATATCTCCTATGGCTACTGCAGCAACTCTTGCTCCATTGCCAAGCCTTAAGTGGGTCTCACCCTCTCTAAGACTTCGGCTTCTTGTCATCACCTGCAAATCATTGCAGATATGAGATCCATATCCGGTATCAAGTACCCAAGGATTCGAATTTAGAGACAATTTATTTCTATGTAGAACATACCTTTTGCAGTTCGCAACTGCTCGAGGTACTCCTTGCAGTTCCTCCTCCAATGCCCAGGCTTGTGGCAGTGGTGGCAAACATCCTCATGCTTGTTTGGCTTGGAATCCTTTGCCTTTGGCTTCTTGGTGGGTTTTTCCTCCTTTGCAGGGACAGAACTCTTCTTTCCCTTGCGTCTGGGCCCCTTCTTCGCAGAGGAAGAAGAGCCCATAAGGAGGACGGGCTTGTCCTTCTTTATGGTTCCTTCAAACACTACAAGCATGTTAACCACCTCTTCAAGGGTGGCTGCCAGCTTGTTCATGTTGAAGTTGACCACAAAGGGATCGAATGCAGCAGGCAGTGAGAGGAGAAGCACGTCCACAGACAGCTCGTGTGGAAGCGTGATATCAAGGTTCGACAGCTTTTCAACGAGCCCAATCATATGAACCCCATGCTCGCGGACCGAAGTCCCATCGCGCATGCGGCTCGTCATAAGCTCCTTGACAGCCGTGAACCTCTCATGTCGAGAGTTCTCCCCGTACAGTTCTTTGAGATGAAAGAGTATGTCAGCAGCATACTTCGTCTTCTCAAAGCGCCGTTGCATTTTGTTCGACATCGATGCCATCACATAGCATCGAGTCTTAAGCTCGTCGTCCCGCAATTGTTTAAGCGTAATCAACTCCTCAGGGCTGATATCGGCAGGGGTTTCCTCCGGAGGGCTCTTGTCTATTGTATAGAGGAGCTTCTCCGAAGCCAACACAAGGTTGAGGTTGCGAAGCCAGTCTTGGTAGTTCAGACCGGTGAACTTGTTGCTATCAAGTATAGCAGCGAGCGGGTTTTTCATCAAAACCATTTTGTAATGCAGTAATACTGAAAAGAAAAGCAGACATACATCACTAACTATATAAGACATATGCTAAGACATAAAACATGGTCGTTTAGTTCTATGAATTACCCTCCCACTATTTTAACGATTTCACCACCCTCTAATGAAATCGAGAAAGCAAGTTTCTTTAGTGGGTACACGGAGCCCAATCAAGCGATCATGGACCCGAATAATATCAGCCATCCATGACCCCCAAAAGTTAGTTTCCGATTGCAACCGGTGCAACCTCCATGTATTCACCTCACGTCCAGTAAGGACCCAATAATATGACGTCGTTTACTATCACGTGTCAAGATGACCCATCAATGTTGAGTCGTGAAGGACGGTCCCCTTAACGTCCCCAATAATATGAGCCAACGTTAAAGGGAGTTCCAACCGACTCACAACAATTGTCAATGGCATGGACAGCTTTCCGGCATACATGACCCCCTCAATAATATGAGCCGGGCCATGTATGCGGGTAGCATCGGCGTACACCCATTGTTGATGGAATGTAGGGATAATTTAAACAAATTTAAATTCCCTTTAGTTTATCGAATAAACATTTATCTTGATATTAGTTTTAAATCATATTTAAAACGAGGGATTTTATTTTTGAAAATTTGGTCTCATGCAATATATTTTAAATCATATTTAAAACATGCGGATTCAACTAACTATATATCACATATATAAACATTGGGATGATCGATCGCGAGAGCTATGCGGTCTGTGGTTGCCAATCACGGACCTGGGTCCAATCCTAGGTGATATGCAATATGCAATGCAATCCTATTACATTTGCTTCCGGTTTTACAGATCTTCGGTCTTCAATATCTTTGATCGTCATCGGGCCCACCATCTTCAATGGTCCTCCCACTAAGTCTAGTAATTTACATTTAAATTCCATGACATATAAGGGATACATTTTAAGGGGTGGGAACGGGCCACAAACAGACCCACTTTGAATAATGATAATCAACAATATTTAAAAACCGAAATCATAAAGACCTATCGCATACACCTAACACATTGGGGCATGGCTCTCGATCACCCCAATCATGCAGATAATCTAATTAACATGCATAAATTAAATAATCAAATTATTTATCGCAAAATCATATGCCAATGATGGGCCATGATGCGTGACCAGCGCGCATCTCCTGTGCGTCCAGCAGCGCGCAACCATGCGCTGGACACAGGCCAGCGGTCGCGCGCCATGCGCGGCCAGCGCACAGGCGTCGCGCGCGCTCATGCGCGCGGCGATGATGAGGAGGCGCCGCCAAGCGCGGCAGCGCCATGGCCGATGCAACGTCGATTTTGTTTCGTTTCGATTCTGAAAAATTGAAAGTTTGATACAATAAGGCAGCAATTGTATTGATCAGATCCGAGCCTGATGCTCTGATACCACTGTTGGGGAACCGTGGCGGATCTGGATCCCGTCTCCCGGCGAGGCAGCGGAAGAATAAAATTAGGCCGGGAAACGTTCAATACAATTAAATAATAACACAATATGAACCATTCATAGGGTGTTTCTCGGGGTGTTACCTTGCTGGCGACTGGCGCCTGGCTCCAACCAGAATCACAGGGAGACTGCCTCTTCACGGTAGGCGGCTGTAGATTCGTCAATCAGGTCCATGACCGGAAGGGAGACTCCTTCGTCAGCCTGCACTAGAAGGCCTGACGAGATCAGCGCGGACGGATTCTCCTCGAAAAGTTGGCCGGAACAAATTCCGGCAAGGGGCGGCGGCGTGGCAAGCACGGCGGCGGCGGCGGCGGCTTGTGAGAAGGGGAGAGGGGCGGCCAAGAGCTTTAGGTTTAGGGTTAGTGTGTATCTCATGTTATGATTAAGGCCTTAAGTCTAATTAAATATACTAGTGATAAACTTGGACCGGCCCAACGGGTCCGGGTCCAACGTATGAACATTCGGTTCATCCCTATCACCGTGACTTCATCATAACTCCGATCGCCGATCAGATCGGACCGATCGACTCAGTTTCCAAAACTGAATACTATTATCTGAAAAACCATTTTTCAGAACCCCAGTGCAAAATGACCGTTTTGCCCCTCAACAGCGGGAAATCACGATTTGACCCCTGTTGACTTTTGGGAAGTCGCACTCCCTAAAATCATCCTCCTATACTCAACACATTGAGCTCAGTATCCGTGCGGGAATCTCGAATCCAGTACTTGTGTGACCATCAATGGTTCAGGGATACAGCTAGCCGTGGGCCCACAACCATTGTGGCTCCGAAATCACAATTCCGGACTTGCCCATCGGATCATGGTAAGAGCGTCTAGCAACATCGCCCCATTATCCCCTAGGTATCACTGATAGTGCCTGCAAGAACCAGTTGGTCGTGGTTACCTATACTCAACACATTGAGCTCAGTATCCGTGCGGGAATCTCGAATCCAGTACTTGTGTGACCATCAATGGTTCAGGGATACAGCTAGCCGTGGGCCCACAACCATTGTGGCTCCGAAATCACAATTCCGGACTTGCCCATCGGATCATGGTAAGAGCGTCTAGCAACATCGCCCCATTATCCCCTAGGTATCACTGATAGTGCCTGCAAGAACCAGTTGGTCGTGGTTAGCGTACAGTACGGTCCTTTCAATCCATATATCCCGATCAGATCAACGACCATTGGTAAATCGAGAGTCGTTATAGATCCGATATCTATGCATACATCTTGGAGATCGAATAGTTACATCGCGAGTGTAACTAGGTAAACCCATTTATCTAAAACACTTCTAGTACTCTGGCCAGAGATTTATACAATATTATCCCCTCAGATAGCATAGGATATCCACGCATGTCTGCGAGCGGTGAATCCTCGACAACGATGCATCGACTCCTACATGCATCGGGGTCTCACCCAATCCCGCCGCCTAATGACCCCAAGTGAGTCGACAAACGGGTCAAAGTGAGACGCCTATCATGTAGAGTCTCAATGACGTTTCGAGTCGTGAGAACTAATCAGTACAACCAAGACCTCGGACTTATCCACTCGATAAATGGTAACCACTTGGAAAGTCCGAACGAGGGTAGTTCGATAGATCACCAGGTCACTATCTATCTGCATGAACATCACAATGTTCCCTACCAATGAAACATGGTACTTCGCATCGCAGATACTAGTCTCGAGCTCGGGCGGCCTTATCCTCATTTTGACGGCCCAATCGACTAGGAACTAATTCAGAATACACAGTGACTATTAGATGTGTTTCATGATAGCCGTCATACCCACTATCACATCTAACATAAACTATAGTGCATTCTAGGTCTTTACTCAACGTAATTGTTAATCATCATACAACACAATGAATGTAAAGAACGCCATAAATAAATGCAAATATCATATATAAAGATTGTCATATACAAGAGTCTATAAACCCACACGCCACAAGTTGGCTAGTTGGGCATCTACTCTAACATTTACAAGTGATGAATAATATTTTTGAACGGCTTTAAAGAGCACGTTCTTTACATACTCAAATGATATAATCAATTAATACAACTCTATGAGACTGTAAACTCTTCTGGTTTCTAAAACGTAGAAACTAGATTCAACAAGTGAACCAGAAGATGACTCGAAAATATATCTATGTAAGATCAACTCTTTTGTTCTTCGAGTCTTGTGAGCTTTTGAATATATTCAACAGATAGAAAGCTCTGAGTATTTTGACAGCGTGATCGCGATGATAATGATGATTATCTTTTCTTCGATCCAGCTTCAGGTATTTATAGGCTTCGTCCAACGGTCATAAATGCTTCAAAGGAAAATAAATCCCGTTTGAATCTCTGTGAAAATTTTACGCCGTAAAACCTGCTCCACTAAAAGGTAAATTGCCCATTGACAGAGCCAATTTGTTGTATACCATTTTTGTGCAAACATTGAAAAACGGCCTCCGTACATTGTACTATTTACCCAAAATAGTACATACGCTGTCTCCTCAATTCCAGGAAATTGTACGATTCTACATATCTTTTCCATTTGAGTATACAATCGTATTTGAATCAATTTGAACTTGCACCTGGAATTCTTTATCTTAACTAGATCCAACTTCCTTCGTCGTTTGCAATGTTGCGATTGGAAAATGTTTAAATGTATGCACCGACTGGTTTCCTTTATACCACGTGCGTTTTTCCAGCGACTGGTTCTTTATTAAATCCAACGACTGGTTAGTTAAAACGCTGACGTTTTAACTTATCCATACGACATCGTTTTGCTCAAAACTCTCGACTGGTTAATTATAAAAACAACGTCTGGTTAGTTAAAACGCTGACGTTTTAACTTATCCATATGACATCGTTTTGCTAAAAACCCTCGACTGGTTAAATATAACACTGTAGCTCTCGTCTGGTTCTACAACCCATCAACTAATAAAGCCACGTAATTGCGTCTGGATTACCCAACGACTAGTCAAACTCTTTACTGTAGCTTGCGTCTGGATTACTATATCTTGCGTCTGATTCTGTAATCCACTGTAGCTTGCGACTGTTTCTAAAGCACTGTAGCTTGCATCTGGATTACTATATCTTGCGTCTGGTTCTGTAATCCATTGTAGCTTGCGTCTGGTCTACTATATCTTGCGTCTAGTTTATCACCAACAACCCTGTCGTCTGGATCCTTTCTTAATGTTGTCAATGTCTGTATTTCTTGACTTATTTTGTTATCACCAAAACTAATAAATTTTATCCTAACATAGACATATCCAGAGCGTGCTGGTCATTAGCTTGACATTTGTTTTGTGCCTCGTCGTCACTTAATTCATCCAAATTGGTAGTTTCCAGACGAGTGCACAGATCATTTAACTTTGAAGCTGACGTTGATCTGAAACTGGTTTCATCAAACACCACATGCGCTGATTCTTCAACAGTAAGTTTCCTATTATTGAAGACTCGATATGCTCAGCTTACAGTTGAGTATCCCAGAGAGATACCTACATCAGATTTTACATCAAAGGCTCTTAAATACGTTTTACCATTTATATGGATGAAACATATGCATCCAAACACCGTGAAATAAGAAATATTAGGTTTCTTGACATTCCAGATCTCACATGGAGTAACTCCATGTCGCTTATTTGTCATCGATCTGTTTTGAGTGTAGCAAGCTGCGTTGCCTGCTTTGGCCCAAAAATTTGTTTGAAATACCGGAATCAGCAATCATAGTTGTAGCAGCTTCTTTTAAATTTCGATTTCGACGCTCAGCCAACCCGTTTTGCTGAGGCGTTCTAGCTGCACTCAACTCATGTTTGATTCCAATGTCATCCAGATATGAGGATATTTTAAAGTTTAAAAACTTTGTTCCCTGTCACTCCTAATCCGATTGATATTACAAGATTTCTCATTTTGCAAAAGTTTCAAAATCTTGATCAGCTAGTCGGCAGTTTGATCCTTTGATTTTAAAAACAGCACCCAAGTAAATTTTGAAAAATCATCTAACAACGACAAGGGTGTATTTCATTCCCCCTAAGCTGGCTACGGGTATTGGACCAAAAAGATCCATATATACAAGATCCAGCTTACATGAGGTTTTATTACTGCCTCTAGTTTTTAAAGTTGATTTTATATGTTTACCCAACTGACAGGCAGATAAATCTTGTCTTTTGAAAATTTTAATTTGAGCAAGCCATCAACCAACTCACGCTTACTCAAATTGGAAACTGTTTTGAAGTTCAGATGGTTCATCCGCTGATATCATAACCAGCTCTTTGAAGAGTCATCTACTAGGCAAGTTTGTTCTATATGCGGTTGATCTGACCAGTCGACTTTGTAGGTGTTACTAGATCGATAACCAACTAGCACAGTCAGACCTTCCGGATTCAAAAGTGCAAGTGTGCTTCTGAAATTTAACAGAATAATTACTGTCGCACAACTGACTGAAACTTATCAAGTTGTAGCACAAGCTATCTACAAGGAGAACGTTGTTACAGTAAAGTTACCATGAGTAATGTCAGGCCTCGTGCTCACAACAGAGTAAAATCACACAAACACAAGCGGAAGCTACTAAAAAGCGAGTAAAATTTTTGCTTTTGGCCTGACGGTTTAAAACGATATAATTTAAAATACGACAATACTCAAAATAGATATCCCAGTTTAACAAAACCACCACAACAAACAGTACAGCATAAACACGTGTATCTGATACCTGGTAACCACCACAACTGAATACAACCAAATACGACAAGAGCACAGGGCATCCCCTGACTAACTGTACTGATACATATATATATGTTATACGCTACTGGGACACTCTAACCACCACCTGGGGCACCTCCAGCCGGGTTAGCTCCACGACCAGCTAGATAACCTGAACAACACAACAGGCAAGGAAAACAAACCAAGTCCCAGAGGGACATGGGGTCAAACCCCAGTACGTAGAGCAACTGAAACAGCTAAAGAAAAGCATAAGATAAAATGCAGATGCTATGCATGAGACACCGGATAACAGCTGAAGGCTACAACCGATAAGGGAGCCAAGGAAGCTCAAACATAGCTCCACAGAATCTGCAACAAACAGTGGCCACGAGGTGTGTTCAAAGTGTGGTAGTGAGCCACTCGCCTTGACACCACACCCGAATACCAGATGCATCAAACAACTCAACATGCCGTTGCACAAATCATGAACTGTGGTAGTTAACTACTCGGCGCATGAGGGCTAACAATCCCAGCAGGGAGATGAGAGTGCGATATCGTCGCTCGCCCTCGCATCCTGGTAAGAAACAACAGCACAATACAACAAGATACGAGACAACAACACAATGCACAATACGGCTGAGATCTGAAATGCAAGTGATATAATGCGTGTATGCACATAACAGTAGACAGTAAACACTGGCAGCAATACACGAAACAACAATCAGCCATCACTACATTTACCCATGCCAAATCTCACGCTGTAACAAGCTCAACCCGTACCTTAACTCTATGCAATGATTACCACAACAAGAGTCCCGAGAATTCTGGTTTAGACCTGCTAAACACACAACGCACAAAACATAAATCCCACGGAACATGGCACAGAACTCACGGCTGGGAGTTATACACTCCAACCAGCAATCATCCTACTCAACAACTCAACAGGAAGATCAATAACAAAGCTCTAAGGTAAGATCTTATCTCTAAATCGAAGGGCTACCTGCACAGCGAACACACGGCCGAAGGAAGCACTTCGCGATCTTACTTCCAGCTAACAACAGCTCCCAAGAGTGGTATAGAATGAAAGAGCTTCTCAAGAGGAGTCCAACACTACCTCGAACGTCCAAAATGGTGACCAAAAACGACGGGAATTCGCCGGAGAAACTCACGGTGAACAGTGTTCTAGGGTTCGAAGCGAAGAACAACAATTGGAAGAAAATATCGCTAAGTATGGAATCTGATAATTCAGTCGAAGACCAAGTCTTCTAATATATATATACACTTCACACCAGCTGACAGCAGCAAAAGCGGGTTCCACCGACAAAACCAGTAGACACCACTAAAAAACCCAACCAGCAGTCGAAAGACAAACCAACGGCTGAATTTCTCAAACAACGCTAAGCAAAACGGCGTCGCATCAACTTAACCAAACGACGTTGCATAGGATACGTCATCCTTGCTGTCAACAGCTGATCAACCAAACCAGCAGCTGGATAAAACAATGCAACAGATCCCTCAACAGTGAATGTCTAACGCGACCAGCATCTGATTCCCAAAACGCTGCGTTTCAACTAAATAAAACGGTGTCGTAAAGAACCCAACAGCTGATCACTACTGAAGGCAAACGCACCAGCTGCTGAATAACAAAACGCGCTAACTAACCAACTTCTGAAATCCACGTAAGCGCTACTGCTGATTCTTAACCAAACACAACGTCTAATATAATATACGCGTTCAACAGATCTCTATTGTTCACTAGGTCAAAACGACGATGTTTGCACCCTATACAAAAACCAACAGCTGGTCTCTAACGCGAAATTACCAAACTGTCCAGAATTATTTCAAATGTGAAATTCGACCCAAAATTATATACAAACCTTCCAAATGAAATCTAAACATCCAGAATCCCTTAAGAACCGATTAATCCAACAATTAATCTTTTATTAAATTTTGTTAGGTACGAAATTCAGGAAATTTAATGTAAGCAAGCGCTACTGTCAAAAATTAAAAACTTTGCGCCGCTATAACTGAGGTGCAATACCTCGGGTTCTTGAACATTAAAACAGAGCATCGGAGACAGATCTGGTATGTAATAAAACATGCGAAAAACACCAGAACTGAATCCTGATAATTTTAAAATGTTGCAAACAGATTTCTGTAAACAGAAATCTGTTCGACTTACTGTGTGTGCAATAGTGTATGCGTGAGTGCTAAATGTAAAATGCATATGCGGAAAGCTTAAAGAAATGGACCAGCTGTTTGTTTATGGAAGTTCGGACTTCATTGTCCTACGTCTCCCCTTCTTCCTCCTCGGAAGGTTCCACTAGAAGATTTGATCTATACATCGTGTACAGACCCGATCCCGCAACCAGCAGCTGCGAGAACTCCTAGACTCTACCAGCCCTCGGCTGTCACTCACTTGTTTTACGCCTATGTGAGAAAGGCTACAAACACAGAGTTTAACGTCGTCGTGCTTGGACGGGATCTGATTTTGTATTGGGTTTGAGATTCATTCACTATACAATGAATGTGAATGAATCTCTGTGTGTGTGAGATTTACAGTGTAAGCACAACTCTTGAATGAATAAATCTCACACACTGGGAAAATGCATCTACAAAAGCTGATTGAGACTCAGCAGTAGACACTCGTTATGCGCTCCTCTCTGATGGTGGTCTACTGCTTCGACTCCAATTTTCTTCCCTTTGTTTTTGCACTCTCAATCATCATCTTCTTCCTTCAAATCTTCTCCCTTAAATAGCCTCTGTTCAAATTCAATCCGTTGGACACAAATTCTTCCCGTATGAAATATGTTCTGTAAAGTACCGACAGGGAGTTGTCCTTGTGTCCTTTCTTTTGAAGGCTTTTTGTCGTCTTCAACATTTGAACTAGGCTCAGCAGTTGACATCCAGCTTTAGTAAATCTTCATAATATAATTCGTCAACTGCTTCGCTACTGGTTGTATCTTCAACTACTGCGACTGGTTGTCCAGCTGGTGGTAACGATACCATTTGAAAGTCTGTGCTTGCAGCTGGTTGTCCAGACGTTGGTCTTGAAGTGCTTGCGACTGGATCACTGTAGCTTGCGTCTGGATTTCCTGTCAACTGGATATGCAAAACACTGTAGCATGCGACTGGATACACTGTACTTGCGACTGGATTACCCAAGACTGGTTGTACTGTAGCTCTCGTCTGGATTGGTCTGTGCTTGCAGCTGGTGTCCAGACGTTTGGCTTTGAAGTGCTTGCGACTGGATCACTGTAGCTTGCGTCTGGATTTCCTGTCAACTGGATATGCAAAACACTGTAGCATGCGACTGGATACACTGTACTTGCGACTGGATTACCCAACGACTGGTTGTACTGTAGCTCTCGTCTGGATTGACTTTGTCTTTGCGCTACGTCTGATTTTTCTTTACAACGTTTGGTTTTGATCCTTGATGCGCAACGGCTGGTTCTCTTTTAATTTCACTGTAGCTACCTGCTGGTTATCATCATCGCAAAAACCATCTGCTGAATCTTAGCGTGAAGGCAAAACGCTGTCGTATCCATTTATCCAAACGACATCGTTTTGCTATCGCTAGCTTCAAGTACCATCGACTGGTTGTACTGTAGCTCACTGCTGATTGTGATGACATCACTGCTGACGTCATCATCGCTGATCCATCTACTGATTCTGCTGAAGTCACCTCCTCCTTAGCGTTCCTGCTGGTTTTTGCTTCGCAACTACTGAATTAGCAAGACCAGCGACTGGTTAGTTCAAACGCTGTCGTTTGAACTTATCCAAACGACATCGTTTGCTATACATCCTCGACTGGTTGAATATCGCTGTAGCCCTCGTCTGGATATGAAACCACTGTAGCTCTCGACTGGTTTCAAAGACCATCGACTGGTTTCACTGTAGCTTTCGACTGATAAACTTTTTGCTTCTCACGACAGACTCTACTTAACAGTCTTCTTCGATAGCTAGCATCTGTACACTAAGTAGAATTGTTAGAAACACAATAATAGGTTTTGTGTAATTCAAAACTCAGAACTGGATCTATGTAAACAGATCCATCAAATTTCAGGTCTCATATTTCTCCCCCACTAAAAAGGATTTCGTCCTCGAAATCAAACAATAATTCTGGAAATACAACACAGCAACGGAAAACCAAAACAGAAAATCGCCCAACACATGGCCAAGAGTTCAAGATAACTGAGCAAGCAACTAACAACAACTAGGAAGAAATACAACCAACAACTACAACTACTGGGAATCTAGTACAACAGCTACTCAAACAGATGCGGCCACTCGCGCTGCATCTTTTCTTCCAATTCCCAAGTAGCTTCTTCCCTGCCATGCTTGCTCCATTTCACCATCACCAACGGAATGGTCTTATTCCTCAATTGTTTCTCTTTTCTATCAAGGATCTGCAAGGGATATTCCAAATAGCTCAACGTCTGATCTAGCTCAACCTCGTCAGTTCTAAGCACATGAGACGGATCTGGCTCGTACTTCCTCAACATGGAAACATTAAAGACATCATGTAGAGAAGATAATTCCAGAGGCAACAACAATCGATACACCAAAGAGCCAATCCTCTCAACAATTTCATACGTAACGAGGGGCTAACTTTCCCTTGTGTCCAAAGCGCATAACACTGCGAAACATAGAAACTTTAAGGAATACCTGATCACCAACCTGAAACTCTAGAGGTCCACGCCTCTTATTCGCATAACTGGCTTGGCGATCCTGGGCAGATTTCATCCGCTGTCGAATTAGACCCACATGATCCTTCATTTGCTGCACAAAGTCTGGGACAGATAGCTGCTTCTCCCCCACTTCTTCCCCAACACACTGGCGATCTGCACTTCCTGCCGTACAAAGCCTCAAACGGCGCCATGCCAATCGTCACTTGATAGCTGTTATTGGTACCTAGAGCTGCTTGCAAACTCTTCCAAAACCTGGAAGTAAACCTTGGATCTCGGTCTGAAACGATCAAAACAGGCACACCGTGCAATCTAACCACAAAATCCACGTACAGCTTCGCCATTTTCTTCAGATAAAAGGTCATACCGTAGGGAATAAAATGTGCAGACTTCAACAATCGGTCGATAACCACCCAAATAGCATCGCATCCTCTGCTGGTACGAGGCAGATGCGTCACAAAATCCATCGCTATGTGCTCCCATTTCCATTGGGACACTTCCAAACTCTGCAACAGACCACCAGGTCTCATCCTCTCGGTCTTTACCATCTGACAGTTAAAACAACGAGCGACAAAACCAGCAACGTCGCTCTTCAGGCCAGCCCACCAGAAGTGCGGCTTCAACGCATGGTACATCTTCCGTGCACCAGGATAAACACTGTGTCTACTGCAGTGCGCTTCCCGAAGGATCTCCTCCTTCAAATCAATGAGGTTAGGCACAACCATCCTGCCACGAAACCTCAAGCAACCATCAGAAGAAACGGAATAATCCTCAAGTTCTCCAGCCCTGACCTTCAACTTCAACTCGTGGATGGAAGGATCAGTCCTTTGAGCTGCTCGAATACTAGAAACAATTTGTGGCTCCACTTGGAAAGAAGAAATCACAACACAATCCTCATCCGGGTAGAATCTCCAACCAGTAGTGTTAATATGCTCCTGATCCTTAGAAATATACAGCGATGCAAGCATCTCACCAGCCTTCCTGCTCAAAGCATCGGCCACTACGTTCGATTTCCCAGGCTGATACTTGATCTCGCAATCAAAGTCCTTTAGAAGCTCCATCCAACGACGCTGTCTCATATTCAAATCAGGCTGCGAAAACAAATACTGCAAACTCTTGTGGTCCGAGTACACCACAAATTGCTCGCCATACAGGTAGTGACGCCAGATCTTCAATGCAAAGACCACGGCTGCTAGCTCCAAATCATGGACTGGATTACGAGTCTCATGCGGTTTCAACTGCCGCGAGGCATACGCAATGACTCGACCATTCTGCATCAAAACACAGCCCAATCCATTGAGCGAAGCATCAGAACAAACAACGAAACCACCTGATACGGACGACAGAGCCAACACAGGTGCAGTAGTCAGTTTCTCCTTGAACAATTGAAAAGCATTCTCACATTGCTTAGTCCACACAAACCGCTTGTCTTTTGAGTCAATTGAGTCATCGATTTTGCTATGCTAGAAAATCCTTCAATGAAGCGACGGTAATAGCCAGCCAGACCCAAGAAACTGCGAATCTTCGACACATTCCTGGGACGCTCCCAGTTCAAAACAGCATCAACCTTACTGGGATCCACAGAAATCCCCTCGGCTGAATTTACGTGAACCAAGAATACGACGCGATCCAGCCAAAACTCGCACTTGGAGAATTTAGCGTACAGTTGGTCTCTAAACGTCTGAAGGACAATTCTCAGGTGCTCCTTATGCTCCAAAGGAGTCTTAGAGTATACCAAAATGTCGTCAATAAACACTATCACGAATTGATCAATGAACTCTCTGAAGACTCGGTTCATCAGATCCATAAAGACTGCAGGTGCGTTGGTCAGCCCAAACGGCATAACGAGGAACTCAAAGTGTCCGTACCTTGTACGAAAAGCAGTCTTTGTGACATCTTGATCTCTTACTCTTAGCTGATGGTACCCTGATCGCAGATCGATCTTCGAATACACCGCAAAACCTTGCAGCTGATCAAACAGATCATCGATCCTGGGTAAAGGGTACTTGTTCCTAACTGTCGCTTTGTTCAGCTGGCGAAAATCAATGCACATCCGCATTGAGCCATCCTTCTTCTTCACAAACAAAATGGGCGCTCCCCATGGCGACATACTAGGTCTGATAAAACCTTTCTCCAGCAAATCATCCAACTGCACCTTGAGTTCTCTCAACTCCACAGGCGCGAAACGATACGGGGCACGAGAAATCGAAGCTGTGCCAGGCACCAGCACAATGCTGAAGTCAATCTCCATCCTCGGAGGAAAACCAGGAATCTCCTCCGGGAACACATCGGGAAAATGTCGCACCATGGGAACGTCACTGAGCTGCACACGAGAAGAAGAAGACGCGTCCAAAGCGTAGCAACTCCACAGGCGCGAAACGATACGGGGCACGAGAAATCGAAGCTGTGCCAGGCACCAGCACAATGCTGAAGTCAATCTCCATCCTCGGAGGAAAACCAGGAATCTCCTCCGGGAACACATCGGGAAAATGTCGCACCATGGGAACGTCACTGAGCTGCACACGAGAAGAAGAAGACGCGTCCAAAGCGTAGATCATGAAACCAGCATTTTCTAAGGATAACAAACTGAACATCTCCATCGATGAGACTAACGGGATCTTCGATCGAGAATCCTGACCGTAAAAGTCCCACTTCTTTCCAGAAAAAGGCCTAAAACGAACAATCCCATGGAAACAATCCACGGATGCCCTATAGTTGGACAACACGTCCATCCCAACAATGCAGTCGAAATCCCACAAAATCAGACGAACAGATTCGCCACCAACACATGCTCCCCAAATCTCAAAACTCCATCTAACAAAACCTCCTGGGAGAACAGGCTCACACCGCCCGGGGTAGAAACAGACACGACATCGCACAAAGTAATGGTATGAAAACCATGCTCAATGACAAAAGAATAAGCGATAAAAGAATGCGATGCACCAGTGTCAAACAACACACGCACAGGAAAATCGAAAACAAGACAAGTACCTCCAATCACCCTGCTCGGCGTCTCCTCCGCCTGCTCCCTAGTCATGACGTTGGCCTGAGCATGCTGAGGTCCAGAATAGAACGGCTGAGACGACTGTCCGAATCGCGATGGACCAGGCTGCTGGAACGGCCTGAACTGAGTCTCACCAATCCTGGGCTGCTGAAACTGAGGGGAACGACCCCTAGACTGTCCTCCACGACCCTGAGGCGGGGCCGCGGCTTGCTGCGATCCAACTGACAGACATACCCTAGAGAAGTGCCCATACTGACCGCAAATGTTGCAGGAGCCCTGCACACCGACACACTGGGTAGAAGGATGCTTGCCACCGCAACAACCACAGAACTCAGCCCGAAAACCACTGCTACTCAAGCTATCTGAACCAGAAGAGCCAGAACCAGACTTCTTCTTGAACTGTTGACCGCGGGGTCGGAACCTCTGACGGCCAGACTGCTGCGCCACCTGCTGCTGCTGCTGCTGGGGCTGATGGGCTGACTGGGAAGACTGCGAAGACCGTTCTCCCTGACCAGCAGGACGACCACCCTGCGCTACCAACTGCCTACGAGCACGACGACTCCTCAAACCCTCCTCAATATCGATAGCACTATCAACTGCTTCAGCATAAGTCTTGGGTTTGCTTGTCAGCACCATCTGATACAGTTCCTCGTTTAAACCCTCTAAAAATCTGGTCCTCTTAGCCCTCTCCCGGACAGAAACGTGCGGAAAGTATGCCAACAAGGAAGAAAACATCCGAGCATACTCACGGACAGACATCGAGCCCTGCTCCAGATGATCAAACTCCCGCTCACGGGCATTCACGTATGACTCAGGAACATACTCCTGCCTAAAAGTCTCGCAAAAGCTGTCCCAAGTAATCCCAACGCGGGTCTCCAACAAAGTACTAGAAGCACCTCGCCACCAGCGCTCTGCACCCTTTCTAAGCTGACGGGTCACCAAGCTCAAACGAAGCTCGTCGTCATACTGGACACGATCGAATAGACCAGTGATGTTCCAAAGCCACGAATCTGCATCCTCGCTCGACTCATCGCCATTGAAAACCTGAGGATTCATCCTCTGAAACCTCGCTATGGACACGATCGAATAGACCAGTGATGTTCCAAAGCCACGAATCTGCATCCTCGCTCGACTCATCGCCATTGAAAACCTGAGGATTCATCCTCTGAAACCTCGCTATCACAACGTCCATCCTCTCTACAGGGATAGGAAAAACCTCAACCTCATCCTCCTCATCACGGCTACTACGAGTACGACTAGGAGCACTACGCTGATCCTCATTCTGTCCCTCCGACTCCTGAAACTGCCCCCTACCTCTAGCTCTACGTCTAGGCGGCATCTACGAAGGCACTCAACAGGATAAGGCAACAGAGAACAGATACATCATAGATATCACAACAATATGCAGCACATAATCACATAGGTCAAGCACATGCAACACACGACACAGTGCCTAGACTCAAGTGTGATCAAAGAAATTGAGCTTATCCCAGCTTAAGCTTTGATACCAGGCATCGTGCTCACAACAGAGTAAAATCACACAAACACAAGCGAAAGCTACTAAAAAGCGGGTAAAATTTTTGCTTTTGGCCTGACGGTTTAAAACGATATAATTTAAAATACGACAATACTCAAAATAGATATCCCAGTTTAACGAAACCACCACAACAAACGGTACAGCATAAACACGTGTATCAGATACCTCGTAACCACCACAACTGAATACAACCAAATACGACAAGAGCCAGGGCATGTTGGGGATCCGGATCCGCCCCCCGGCTAGGCAGCGGAAGAACAAGAAACAGGTGCCGGGAGGCGATCAATACGTAAAATCAGACAATTACAGTAATCGTCATACATAGGGCGTTTAAGCGAATTACCTCGCTGGCACTTGTGCCTGGCTCCAACCGGTGTTTCAAGAACCCGGCTCTTCTCGGTAGATTGCGGTAGTTTACGCCAATCCGGTCCACGACCAGATCCGAGACTCCTTCGTCAGGCTGCACTAGAAGCTTTTTCAAACAACGGTCCAGGCAAGGGCTTCGTAAGTGGATCAGCAATGTTGTCCGCAGAGGCGACTCTCTCAACTTCTATGTCACCTCTAGCCACAATATCCCGGATTATGTGGTATTTCCTCAGTATGTGTTTGGATCTTTGGTGAGACCTAGGCTCCTTTGCTTGCGCAACGGCACCCGTGTTGTCGCAGTACACCGGGACTGGACCAACTCCATTAGGAATGACGCCCAACTCTTGGACGAAATTCCTTATCCAAACGGCCTCCTTAGCAGCAGCTGATGCTGCAATGTACTCAGCCTCAGTGGTTGAATCCGTGATGGTGTCTTTCTTGGAACTCTTCCAAGAGACAGCACCACCATTGAGCATGAATACAAATCCAGAGGTTGATTTCGAATCATCCACGTCACACTGGAAGCTAGAATCAGGGTAGCCTTCCAGTTTCAGTTCACCACCCCCGTAGACCATGAACATATTCTTAGTCCTTCGCAAGTACTTAAGAATATCCTTCACGGCCTTCCAATGCAATTGGCCGGGGTTGGCCTGGTAGCGGCTCGTGACACTCAGAGCATATGCGATGTCCGGTCTAGTTGAGATCATGCCATACATAATACTACCTATAGCCGAGGCATATGGTACACGTGCCATATTCTCTATCTCCTCATCAGTCTTTGGACACATAAACTTGGATAGAGTGACCCCGTGGCACATAGGTAGGTGTCCTCTCTTGGACTCTTCCATAGAGAACCTCTTAAGTATGGTATCGATGTAGGTAGCTTGGGTGAGTCCGAGCATCCGTTTAGATCTATCCCGATAGATCTGTATTCCAAGAATATAAGATTCTTCACCCATGTCCTTCATCTAAAATCTGCTAGACAACCATACTTTAGTTGACTGCAACATTCCTACATCATTCCCAATGAGTAGAATGTCGTCAACATAAAGTACTAGGAACGTCACAGTAAAGGATTCAGACTTGTGCTTCATTAAGTACAAGTACCCATACCTAGAGTAATCGTCGGTAAAGGTGATGAAGTATGTGTGACCGTACATAGTACCAATACTAAATGGGCCGCACACATCAGTATGGATCAAATCCAATAGGCCTTGAGCACGCTCACCCTTGCCCTTGAAGGGTTGCTTAGTCATCTTTCCCTTAAGACAAGACTCACAAGTCGGTAGGGAGTTAATGTCTGACAGATCAAACATGTCACTCCTAACGAACTTGTTCATCCTACTTAGAGAAACATGTTCTAGCCTAGCGTGCCAAAGTTGTGCTGGGTTTAAGCTATCGTGTTTCCTTTTAATCGTTGTTGTATGTGTTTCGACATCGCGAGTTGGAACGTCTTTTAATTTTAAGGTGTATAAATCGTTTTCGCGTTCCCCAATTCCAATTAAACATTCATTCTTGTAAATATTGCAAATCGAATTAGCAAACATACAAGAATATCCATCACTATCAAGAATAGAAACAGAAATAATGTTCTTTATTAATTCGGGAACAAACAAAACATTTCTCAATAACAACTTAAAATCGGAAGACAGAAATAAATAAACATCTCCTATAGCTACTGCAGCAACTCTTGCTCCATTGCCAAGCCTCAAGTGGGTCTCACCCTCTCTAAGACGTCGGCTTCTTGTCATCACCTGCAAATCATTGCAGATATGACATCCACATCCGGTATCAAGTACCCAAGAAGTCGAATTAAGAGACATATTTATTTCGATATAGAACATACCTTTCGCAGTTCGCAACTGCTCGAGGTACTCCTTGCAGTCCCTCCTCCAATGCCCAGGACAGCTCGTGTGGAAGTGCGATATCAAGGCCCGACAGCAGCTTTTCAACGAGCCCAATCATACGAACCCCATGCTCGCAGACCGAAGTCCCATCGCGCATGCGGCTCGTCATAAGCTCCTTGACAGCCGTGAACCTCTCATGTCGAGAGTTCTCCCCATATAGCTCTTTGAGATGAAAGAGTATGTCAGCAGCATACTTTGTCTTCTCAAAGCGCCCTTGCATTTCGTTAGACATCGACGCCATCACATAGCATCGAGTCTTAAGCTCGTCGTCCCACCATTGTTTAAGCGTAACCAGCTCCTCAGGGCTGATATTGGCAGGGGCTTCATTCGGAGGGCTCTTATCTATCGTTTAAAGAAGTTTCTCCGAAGCCAACACAATGTTGAGGTTTCGAAGCCAGTCTTGGTAGTTTAGACCGGTGAACTTGTTGCTATCCAGTATAGCAGCGAGTGGGTTTTTGATCGAAGACATTATAAATGCAGTTATGCTGAAAAGAAAACAGACAATCATCACTAACTATATAAACTAATCGCTAAGACATAAAACAAGGTCGTTAAGTTTTATGAATTACCCTCCCACTATTTTAACGATTTCACAACCCTCTAATGAAATAGAGAAAGCAAGTTTCTTTAGTGGGTACACGGAGCCCAATCAAGAAATCATGGACCCGAATAATATCAGCCATCCATGACCCCCAAAAGGTAGTTTCCGATTGCAACCGGTGCAACCTCCATGTATTCACCTCACGTCCAGTGAGAGCCCAATAATATGACGCCGTTTACTATCACGTGTCAAGATGACCCATCAATGTTGAGCCGTGAAGGACGGAAATCATAAAAACCTATCGCATACACCTAACAAATTGGGCACGGCTCTCGATCATCCCAATCATGCAATCAATCTAATTAATATGCATAAATTAAATAATCAAATTATTTATCGCAAAATCATATTTTAATCATAAAATCGTATTTTATAATAAAATCGCATTTTGTCGATAAAATCAAATTTTAATCAACAAAATCATATTTAATTATAAAATCATATTTTACAATCAAAATCGTATTTTGCAATTTTAATTGCATCATATTGGGCCAAAAACAATTTTGGGCCCAAAATCTCAAAATTTCAAAATTGACCAAAATCTGCCCGATATCGGATATCGGCCCGAAAACTTCATGGGCAGCCCGGGACAGGCCCGAACTAAACCTAGAAGTAAAATCCAGCCGTTGCAACAATCTGTCGGAGATCGTCGCTGGACGGCGGCCGCCGCCACCATGTTGCGTGCGGCGCTTGGCCGCACGCTTGCCGCATCGTGTGCGGCGCATGGCGCTGGTTGCGCCAACCAGTGGCGCAACGTTTGTCTCCTGGCCGGCCACCTGAAGCGCACGATCATGCGAGAAGGAGCAGCAACCAGTTGCACAACCGTGCGTGAACCAGTAGCTATTTTGGCCGGCGATTGCGCGGCCAGCGCGCGATGCAATGGCCGATCATCCGGCCGAGATGCGCGACGAGCGCGCATACAATCGCACGCGCATATGCGCGTGCATCGGCGGGTTGATGCCGCCGCACATGGAGGCGGCCGGCGACATGCAAAAATTGTTTAATCGATTCAAAATTTTGAGATCCATGCAATTCAGGCAACGATTGTATTGAAGGATCCGAGCCTATGCTCTGATACCAATGTTGGGGAACCGTGGCGGATCAGGATCCCGTCTCCCGGCGGCGCAGCGGAAGTTTAAAATTAGCGCCGGGAAACGTTCAATACAATAAAACAATTCAAAAAACCATTCATAGGGGGTTCTTTGATTGTTATCTTGTTGGCGTCTAGGCGCCTGGCTCCGACCAGTTTCACGAGAAAACCGACACTTCACGGTAGGCGGTGGTAGATTACGTCTATTCAGGTCCAAGACCGGAAGCAAGGTTCCTTCGTCAGCCTGCACTAGAAGGCCTGACGAGATCAGCACGAAAACTCCTCGAAAAGTTGATCGGAACAAGTCCGATCACTTAGCACTTATCCACTCGACAAATGGTAACCACTTGGAAAGTCCGAACGAGGGTAGTTCGATAGATCAACAGGTCACTATCTGTCTGCATGCTCAGAACATCACAATGTTCCCTACCAATGAAACATGGTACTTCGCATCGCAGATACTAGTCTCAAGATCGGGCGGTCTTATCCTCATTTTGACGGCCCAATCGACTAGGAACTAATTCAGAATACACAGTGACTATTAGATGTGTTTCATGATAGCCGTCATACCCACTATCACATCTAACATACACTATGGTGCATTCTAGGTCTTTATCCAACACAATTGTTAACATTATATAAACATAACGAAGATAAAGAATGCCATAAACAAATGCGAATATCATATATAAAGACTGTCATATACAAGAGTCTATAAACCCACACGCCACAAGTTGGCTAGTTGGGAATCTACTCTAACAGGAAATCACCTCGGAGCAGTAGGTTTGGCTCTGAAGGCTCTACTCGCAGGTTTCTTCTGGCCCACTATGTAGCAGGATTCCACTACTCTTGTACGATCTTGCAAAGGTTGCCAGAAGCATGCTAATTTACAGAGGCAGCCGGCCGAGCTCTTGAGGACCATCATCTCCCCGTGCCCATTTGATCAATGGGGCATGGACATAGTGGGACCTTTCACACCAGCCGGAGGGCAGAGGAAGTTCTTATTGGTTGCTGTGGAATACTTTTCTAAGTGGGTGGAGGCAGAACCCTTTGCGAAGATATACGAGGCCGAGGTATTGAAATATCTGTGGAAGAATATCGTCTGCCATTTTGGAATACCTCGGAGACTTATCTCTGATAATGGGAGACAGTTTTGTGGAGCGAAAGTTCGGGCATTGTGTCAGGAGTTGAAGATCGAGCAGGTCTTCACCTCGGTAGCCTATCACCAAAGCAATGGGCAGGTAGAAGTCACTAACCGAACCATTGTGCAAGCCCTCAAAGCATGATTAGACTCAGCCCGAGGAATATGGGTGGATGAATTACCAAGTGTGCTCTGGGCTTATCGGATGACCACCCGAGCAGCTACTGGCGAAACGCCTTATTGCATGGTATATGGTACAGAAGCACTTCTACCAACGAAGATCGGCCAGGATAGTCTTCGGGTCAGGGAGTATGCGGAAGATAATGGGGAGATACGAAGTCTCGAATTGGATCACCTTGGGGAAAGAAGGTCTCGGGCCTCTGTGCGCCTATCGGCTTATCAGAGGAGAATGGAGAAGGCTTATAACAAGAGTGTTCGGCCTCGGAAGTATGAACTGGGAGACCTCGTCTGGAGGAAGGTACAGTATCAGGGAGATAGAGGAAAGTTGATCCCAAGTACTAAGGACCATACAAAGTGATCGGGAAAGCTGGAAGCGCTGCTTATTATTTGGAGGACGCACAAGGGAGGAGAGCACGTCGGCCTTGGAACATTATTCATCTTAAAAATACTATGCTTAAACTGCCGCTGTTATTTGTAATACGTCTTGCTCAACTACCGTTTCTAAAAGCTACTTTATGGAATAAAAGTTATTTTGCTCTCAACTCATGGTCTTTACTATCAAAAGTCTCGGGTGGCAATCCCACCCGAGCACATAAGCCCGACCAGCTCGGCACATAAAGTCCAGTTCCGCACTGGAACCTCCACGGGTGGCAACCCCATCTGAGCAATAAATCCCAGTTCCACACTGGCCCCTTCTAGTGTAGCCCTTCTACGCAAACACATAAGCCTGACCGGCTCGGCATTTAAAGCTCAGTTCCACACTGGAACCTCCTCGGGTGGCAACCCCACCTGAGCACTAAAGCCCAGTTTTGCACTGGCCCCTTTTCGCGTAGCTGTTATACGCAAACACATAAGCCCGACCAGCTCAGCATTTAAAGCCCAGTTCCACACTGGCACTTCCTCGTGTGGCAACCCCACCTGAGCACTAAAGCCCAGTTCCGCAGGCACACTAAGCCCGACCAGCTCGGCACCAAAGCCCAATTCTTATTGGCACCTCATCGGGTGGCAGTCCCACCTGAGCACATAAGCCCGACAAGCTCGACACTTAAAGCACAATCCCGCATTGGCACCTCCTCGAGTGGCTTTCTACGCAAAACACATAAGCCCGATCAGCTCGGCACTTAAAAGCCCAGTTCCGCACTGGCACTTTCTCGCGTAGCTCTGCTACACAAACACATAAGCCCGACTAGCTCGTCACTTAAAGCCCAGCGCCGCACTGGCACCTCCTCGGGGGGGCAACTCCCCTCGAATATGATCGACCAGCTCGGACAACCAACCTACGGTGAAGTAATCTAGCATTAACAAACATCACCCCTGCTCGGGCTTTGCCCTTGACAGGAACAAAGTGCTAGCGCTAAGTAAGCTTTCGGGGGCTCGGGCTTCTTTGCTCAAATATGCACAATTATTCAACTCTTGGTTGGTTCGGGTTAGCCCGTGTCAAGTTACGTGATTGTATAGTCAGGTTACCCCGATTCATTCTTAAAATTGAAAGCTCGGGAAAAAGAAGTGAGACAAAATGGAATTTCATTAAGATAGAAACATTTGCAAGTACAAAGGAAAATGTAAATACAATCATTGTGGGGGAGAGCTCGGGGGAGTAGCCTCATTTCCCGAAGCGTCTTCTTCCTCATCTTCCTCCTCAGCCTCTTCGTCCTCGTCAGACATCTCCATCAGGGCCTTCTTCATGTCAAGGAAGGGTGCCGGGTGCTCCTCCTCGGAGTAGCCGTTGGCTCGGAACTAAGCCACACAGCCAGAGAAGCCAACTTTGAAGTAGCCCAAAGCCTTCTACGCGCACAAGACGTCGAACTCGGAGGACTTCAAGAATTCCTCCTTGTCGAGGTCCCATGCGTTGAAATCCTCGCTCCTCAGGCACCATGCCTCTTCAGCGTGGGCCTTGGTCTCGTCAAGCTCGACCCCCATTGTCGCCTTCTCAGCCTCGAGAGCCTTCTTCTCGAACAACAGGGCTGACTTCTCGGCCTCCAGCCTCATCTCCTGGGTCTCCAATGCCGCCAAATGCATCTCGGCAGCCCTCTCCTCCTCGGCTCGAGAATCCTCCACCTCCGCCAGCCGCATCTCGAGCTCGGTGCAGGTCTCGGCTGTGTCATCGAAGCTCCGGCGAAGGTCGCCCGCCTCTCGCTAGGCTCGGGTGAGGCGTTTTATCACCTCGCCTCCCCAAGCCAGGGCCTGCATGAGAATCAAGGGTCAAAGTGATAACATAAGCATGAGGCAAAAGATCGGAAAGATCGGGAGTGTACCGCCGCGAGGTTGGACGAGAATAATCCCACAGCCTCCGCATTGCTGGCGCCCGCCAATCGACCAATGTCCTGGTCCGAGGCAATGTGGTAGAGAACATTTGTGGCCACAACCCTAGATGGGGACACCACCAGCGAGTCCTCAAAAAATTTGAGAGGAGGGACTCGCCCAGGACCCGCTTCCTTCGTCGGCCCCTCCTTTGGGGAAGAGGCCTCAGGAATGGTGATAATAGGCATCGGGTCGGGAAGCTCCTCGATCGTCGGGATCGGGGGTGTCGGCGCCCGGCTCTTCTCAGTGGTGGGGGCAGGCCGTGTCTCTGAGGTGGAGGCCCCCTTCTTCTTCCTCTGTCGACAGGCCTCCTTCTCCGTGGGAGTGGAGGCCTTCCTCTTCTTCGTCGCCTTCGTCGGGGGTGCGGCTGCCCCCAAGGAGGTCGCCTCAGCCTCCTCCATTGCCTTAAACATCTCCGCCTTGCACGTTCATTCGTCTAAAAAGAAGAAACAAGGTAAATGTTAGTTCGGACAAAGCATGAGCTCGGGTATATATATAATGACGCGGCTAAGGCAAGACACGACTATACCGAGGTCCCTGACCAGCTCGACCCCCCTGCTACTAAACCCGAAAAACATAGAAGACATATTCTTCCCGAACCTCTTCACAAAGAAGAACCGGCTCATCCACCCCTTGTGGAAGCTCTGGTTCCCCTTGATGAATGCATGGTCCCCCTTGTGGGTCAGATAGAATTTCCCGGGACCTAACCTCTTGGCCTGGACGAGCTACATGAGGACATATGTGACGAGAGGAAGATTGTAGTAACGGAGGAGCACGCCCAAGGCTAGGAGAAAGCTGTAAGAGTTAAGGGCCAATTGGCTCGGACTAATATTTATGTGTTGGCAGAAGGCGGCAATAAACCTCGGGAGAGGGAACCGAAGACCCATCTCCAACTGGTTGATGTAGAATGTGTGGAAACCTCGGGGAGAAAGATGGGTCCTCTCCTCGGGACTAGGGATAACTACCTCTAATATGTCAAACATCCCCCCTTCCCCTTGATGAAGGAGATGTCCGACGACCTAAGGTTCGAGGATTTCTCCTCGTACCAGGGGGCATTTTTGGACCCCAGCTCGACCCTGTCAGGGAGCCAGGGTCCCTTGACCTCGGGGCTCTCAGGGTTGCTATCTACTGCGTTAAGAACGCTCCTGACCACACTCTCAGTCGAAGAAGACATTCTCAGAAGACTTACTTACGATTTTGAAAATAGGAGGTCGAGAAAACAGATGTTCTTGCTCTGGAGCGAGAGGAAATTTTGACAGAGTAACGGTGCGTTAAAATGCGAAATTGAGAAATGAGCGAAAAACGTCGAAGTATTTATAGGAAAGCTGGGACAATCTGTTAGAGTAGGTGCCCAACTAGCCAACTTGTGGCGTGTGAGCTCTTGTTGACTCTATGTAAAACGATCTTTATCTATGAAATTCGTATTCCTTTATGGCATTCTTTATCGTCATTATTTTATAATGTTAACAATTGTGTTGGATAAAGACCTGGAATGCACCATAGTGTATGTTAGATGTGATTGTGGATATGATGGCTATCATGAAACACATCCAATAGTCACTGTGTATTCTAAACTCGTTCCTAGTCGATTGGGCCGTCAAAATAAGGATAAGGCCACCCGAGTTTGAGACTAGCATCTGCGATGTGAAGTAACACGTTTCATTGGTAGGGAATATTGTGATGTTCTGAGCATGCTGATGGATGGTTTGCCTGGCGAACTATCGAGGTACCCTCGTTCGGATTCTCCAAGTGGTTACCATTTGTCGAGTGGAGAGTCCGAGGTCTTGGTTGTACAGATTAGCCCTTATTACTTGAAACGTCATTGAGGCTCTACATGATAGGTGCCTAGTACTAGATGTGTTTTGGGTTAAAGTAGGGTTTTCCTAGTAACACACGCGATGTCACTATTTGATCTCCAAGATGTATGCATGGTTATTGGATCTCTAGCGACTCTCGATTTACCAATGGTCGTTGATCTGATCGGGATATTTGTGTTGAAAGGACCGTACTGTACGCTAACCATGACCGACTGGTTCTTTCAGGCACTATCAGTGATACCTAGGGGATCATGGGGCGATTTTGCTAGACGCTTTACCATGATCCGATGGGTAGTCCGAAAATGTGGTTTCGGAGTCACAAATTTTGTGAGCCCACGGCTAGCTGTACCCTGAACCATTGAGGGTCACACAAGTACTGATATGCATTTTGAGAAGACGGTGTATGCTGATGACATACACCTTCATCTCAAGGAGCTGTATGGGGATAACTCTCGGACTGAGAGGTTTACTACTGTCAAGGAGCTCATGACGAGCCGCATGCGCGAGGGGACTTTGGTCCGCGAGCATGGGGTCCGTATGATTGGACTCATTGAGAAGATAATGGGCCTTGATATCACGCTTCCACATGAGCTGTCTGTGTATCTGCTTCTCCTCTCCCTCCCTGCTGCATTCGACCCCTTTGTGGTCAACTTTAACATGAACAAGCTAGAAGCCACCCTTGAAGAGTTGGTAAACATGCTTGTCGTGTTCGAGGGGACCATAAAGAAGGACAAGTTCGTCCTCCTTTTGGGCTCTTCTTCCTCTGCGAAGAAGGGGCCCAAACGCAAGGGTAAGAAGCGTTCTGCCCCTGCGAATGAGGTTAATCCCGCCAAGAAGCCCAAGGCAAGAACTTCAAAGCCAAACAAATCTGAGGTAAACATGCTTGTCGTGTTCGAGGGGACCATAAAGAAGGACAAGTTCGTCCTCCTTTTGGGCTCTTCTTCCTCTGCGAAGAAGGGGCCCAAACGCAAGGGTAAGAAGCGTTCTGCCCCTGCGAATGAGGTTAATCCCGCCAAGAAGCCCAAGGCAAGAACTTCAAAGCCAAACAAATCTGAGGATGTTTGCCACCACTGCCACAAGCCTGGGCACTGGAGGAGGAACTGCAAGGATTACCTCTACAGTTGTGAACTGCAAAAGGTAAGTTCTACATCGAAATAAATATGTCTCTTAACTCAACTTCTTGGGTACTTGATACCGGATGTGGATCTCATATCTGCAATGATTTGCAGGAAATGACAAGAAGTCGGCGTCTTAGAGAGGGTGAGACCTACTTGAGGCTTGGCAACGGATCAAGGGTTGCTGCTGAAGCTATAGGAGATGTTTATTTATTTCTGCCTTCAAATTTTAAGTTGTTGTTAAGAAATGTTTTATTTGTTCCTGAATTAATAAAGAACATCATTTCTGTTTCTATGCTTGATAGTGATGGACATTCTTGTCATTTTGCCAATTCGATTTGCAATATATACAAGAATGAATGTTTGATTAGAATTGGGGAACGCGAAAACGATCTATATGCCTTAAAATTGAAAGAAGTTCCAACGCGCGATGTGGAAACACATACAACAACAATAAAAAGGAAAAACGATAGTTTGAACCCGGCACAACTTTGGCACGCTAGGCTAGGTCATGTTTCCTTGAATAGGATGAACAAGTTGAGTAGGAGTTACATGTTTGATATGTCTGATATTAACTCCCTACCAACTTGTGAGTCTTGTCTCAAGGGAAAAATGACTAAATTACCCTTTACGGGCAAGCCTGAACGTGCTCAAGGCCTATTGGATTTAATCCACACTAATGTGTGTGGCCCACTTAGCGTTGGTACTAAGTCCGGTCACACCTACTTCATCACCTTTACCGATGATCACTCTAGGTATGGGTACTGGTACTTAATGAAGCACAAGTCTGAATCCTTTGAAAAGTTTAAAGCATTCAAGGGTGAAGTAGAAACTCAGTTGGGGAAAAGTATTGAAACACTTCGATCCAATCGAGGTGGAGAATACTTGAGGGTCGAATTTCAACACTATCTTAAAGAGAATGAGATTCTCTCATAGTCCCCCTCCGGCCACACCACGGCTCAATGGTGTAGCGGAGCGTCGTAATCGAACCTTGATGGACATGGTTCGATCTATGATGAGTTTCACTGAGCTTCCTACTTCTTTTTGGGGCTATGCGCTCGAAACGGAGGTAATGTTGTTGAACAATGTCCACACCAAGGCAGTGGATAAAACTCCATATGAGATATGGATGGGCAAGCCACCCAAATACTCATACTTGAGGATTTGGGGATGTCCTGCTTACGTGAAGCAGACAGTGGGAGATAAGCTGGATAATAGATCCATCTTATGTTACTTCATTGGGTATCCAAAGAATTCTATTGGATACTACTTCTACTATCCAAATGAAACAAAAGTGTTTGTTTCTAGAAATGCCACCTTTATGGAAAGGGAATTTCTACTTGATTGAAAAGGCAAAATAGTGTAACTCGAAGAGGTTCGAGAACCAAATGAAGTACCAAGTGAATCTCCCGCACCTCAAGAGCCAATACTTGATATGGACACGCCTAGGAGATCTGAAAGGGTTCCTAGGGCTCCTGTTAGATATGGTTTCCTCCTTGAAGATGATCAAAGTGATCAAACTGTTGGATGTGATCCAAGACCTTCAAGGAGGCAATTTCCGATGCTGATTCTAATTTGTGGCTTGAAGCAATGCAATCTGATATTGACTCAATGCATTCAAACCAAGTTTGGACTCTTGTTAATCCTCCCGAAGGAATAGTTCTTATTGGGTGTAAATGGATGTACAAGAGAAAGCTTGGGCCTGATGGTAAGGTACAGACCTTCAAGGCACGACTGGTCGCGAAAGGTTACACTCAAAGACAAGGTGTTGACTATGATGAAACATTCTCACCAGTCACAATGTCAAGTCAATTAGAATCCTACTTGCCTAGGCCACATGGTACGACTATGAGATATGGCAAATGGATGTGAAAACTGTGTTCCTTAATTGAAACATTAAGGAAGAAATCTATATGACGCAGCCTGAGGGTTTCACGTCTGTAGGAAGTGAGCATAAAGTATGCAAACTTCAGAGATCGATCTACGGTCTCAAACAAGCATCAAGAAGTTGGAACCTGAGATTTGATGAAACAATTAAAGAATTTGGTTTCATCAAGAATCCCGAGGAGCCATGTGTGTATAAGAAATGTAGTTAAAAATGCTGTGACATTCCTTGTACTTTATGTTGATGACATTCTACTCATTGGGAATGATGTAGGAATGTTGCAGTCAACAAAAGTAATGGTTGTCTAGTAGATTCTAGATGAATACGACTATGAGATATGGCAAATGGATGTGAAAACTGTAGTTCCTTAATTGAAACATTAAGGAAGAAATCTATATGACGCAGCCTGAGGGTTTCACGTCTGTAGGAAGTGAGCATAAAGTATGCAAACTTCAGAGATCGATCTACGGTCTCAAACAAGCATCAAGAAGTTGGAACCTGAGATTTGATGAAACAATTAAAGAATTTGGTTTCATCAAGAATCCCGAGGAGCCATGTGTGTATAAGAATGTAGTTAAAAATGCTGTGACATTCCTTGTACTTTATGTTGATGACATTCTACTCATTGGGAATGATGTAGGAATGTTGCAGTCAACAAAAGTATGGTTGTCTAGTAGATTCTAGATGAAGGACATGGGTGAAGCATCCTATATTCTAGGAATACAGATCTATAGAGATAGATCGAAAAATATGCTCGGACTCACCCAAGCAACCTACATCGATACCATATTTAAGCGGTTCTCTATGGAAGAGTCCAAGAGAGGACACCTACCTATGTGCCACGGGGTCACTCTATCTAAGTCTATGTGTCCAAAGACTGATGAGGAGATAGAGAGTATGACACGTGTGCCATATGCCTCGGCAATAGGTAGTATTATGTATGGCATGATCTCAACTAGACCAGATGTCGCATACGCTCTGAGTGTCACGAGCCGCTACCAAGCCAATCCCGGCCAAATGCATTGGAAGGCCGTGAAAGATATTCTTAAGTACTTACGAAGGACTAAGAATATGTTCATGGTCTATGGGGGTGGTGAACTGAAATTGGAAGTCTACACTGATTCTAGCTTCCAATGTGATGTAGATGATTCGAAGTCAACCTCTAGAGTTGTATTCATGCTCAATGGTGGTGCTGTCTCTTGGAAGAGTGCCAAGCAAGACACCATCACGGATTCAATCACTGAGGCTGAGTACATTGCAGCATCAGCTGCTGCTAAAGAGGCGGTTTGGATGAGGAATTTTGTCCAAGAGTTGGGCGTAATACCTGAAGGAGTTGGTACAGTCCCGGTGTACTGTGACAACACGGGTGCCGTTGCTCAAGCAAAGGAACCTAGGTCTCACCAAAGATCCAAACACATACTGAGGAAATACCACATAATCCGGGATATTGTGGCTAGAGGTGACATAGCAGTCGAGAGAGTCGTCTCTGCAGACAACATTGCTGATCCACTTACGAAGCCCTTGCCAGGACCGTTGTTTGAAAAACATCGCGAAACAATGGGACTACGTCTGATGAGTAGTTGTCTTTAGGGCAAGAGGGAGATTGTTAGAGTAGGTTCCCAACTAGCCAACTTGTGGCGTGTGGGTTCTTGTTTACTCTATGTAAAACGATCTTTATCTATGAAATTCGTATTTTTTTTATGGCATTCTTTATCATCATTATTTTATAATGTTAACAATTGTATTGGATAAAGACCTGGAATGCACCATAGTGTATGTTAGATGTGATAGTGGATATGATGGCTATCATGAAATACATCTATTAGTCACCGTGTATTCTAAACTCGTTCCTAGTCGATTGGGCCGTCAAAATAAGGATAAGGCCGCCCGAGTTTGAGACTAGAATCTGCGATGTGAAGTATCACGTTTCATTGGTAGTGAACATTGTGATGTTCTGAGCATGCAGATGGATGGTTTGCCTGGCGACCTATCGAGCTACCCTCGTTCGGATTCTCCAAGTGGTTACCATTTGTCGAGTGGAGAGTCCGAGGTCTGTCACAATTTGATCTCCAAGATGTATGCATGGTTATTGGATCTCTAGCGACTCTCGATTTACCAATGGTCGTTGATCTGATCGTGATATTGTGTTGAAAGGACCGTACTATACGCTAAACATGATTGACTGGTTTTTGCAGGCACTATCAGTGATACCTAGGGGATCATGGGGCGATGTTGCTAGACGCTTTACCATGATCCGATGGGTAGTCCGAAAATGTGGTTTCGGAGTCACAAATGTTTTGAGCCAACGGCTAGCTGTATCCCTGAACCATTGGGGGTCATACAAGTACTGGTTTCTCAATTCCCGTACGGAAATTAAGTTCAATTTGTTGAGTATAGTAGGAGGAAGGATGGAAGTGCGACTTACTAAAATTAAATAGGGTCAAAACGCAATTTCCCTAAAGTTTGGGCTAGTTTGACTATCCTTGAAACTTGCAGGGGCCAAACTGCTATTTTGTATTAGGTGGTCCGAAAAATTGTTTTCGCATCATAATGCTCAGCTTTGTAAACTGTGTAGATCGGTCTGATCTGATCGTCGATCGGGATTATGATGGAGCCACAGTGATGGAGTTGAAACCAATGTTCACCTGGGCCTGGGCCCGACCGAAGCCCATTAGGCTGGTTCAAGCCCATGGAAAATCTATAAATAGGGGCCCTGGGGTATTCATTTGATTCGTACCAAAAGCTCCTCAGCTATATTCTCCCTTCCTCTCCTCTCCTCCCCACGCCGCCGCCGCCGCCGGACTTGTTCCGACCGTTCCGATGAGGAGATTCCGTCCGTGAAATCTTCGTCGTGTTTTCAAGTGCAGACCGACGAAGGATTGGGATTCCGGTCGTGGACCGGATTAGGAGGCCGACACAGCCAACCGTTGAAGTGCCTATTTCCTCGTGAAATTGGTCGGAGTCAGGCGCCTAGACGCCAGCAAGGTACTGATCTAAACATCCTATGTATGTTTATATACTGATTTGCAGGTGTATTGATGTTCCCGGGCTCAAAATTTTAAATCTTTCGCTGCGCCCCGGGAGCGGGATCCGTATCCGCCGCTGCGCCAACAGAATCACGATCGTCCGATCTCGCGTCGATCAACGCTCCAGATTACCTCGAAAACTCCAACGGTCACCTCGATCGTCAGGCCCCTTCCATCCTAGTCGTTCGTTAGAACCTTATCGCACGATCGTCCGATCTCGCGTCGATCAACGCTCCAGATTACCTCGAAAACTCCAACGGTCACCTCGATCGTCAGGCCCCTTCCATCCTAGTCGTTCGTTAGAACCTTATCGACGGCTGCGATGCAGCGTCAGACGAATTATGGTTTTCTCCCGAACACAACCCGATCTCAATCTGGCCGTCCACGTGTCACTTTATCGACGGTGGAGTATAACATCAAGAGGAGCCTGGTTTTTCTTCAGAATTACGGATGTTACCTCGGTTCCCGACCTCAGTCGTACATACTCCTATACTTCAATTGTTCGTGTAGGACTCGCGGCGGGGGATACTCATGATGCCCCCCATAAACACCTCGGGACCCGAGGACCGAGCAGCTCAACCAAAGCCTCGACATACGCCACCAGATCAGGAGTCGCCCGAGCACCAAGCGCTACACTACAAACCCGACCTGCGCTATCAAGATCGAAAACATACCCGAAGACTCTCTTCAAGATCGGGGTTTGCCCGAGGCCTCACTACCATTTCGGGAGGGTTTCCCGAGGACCATATCTCGACGTGGTGAAGAGTTCAACCTGGATACGTCTTTCCTTATGCAGATGAATCCCGCCTGGATACGTCTTTCCTTATTTGAAGAATCCTGGGACGATACACCTTTCCTCATTTAGGCAAGAGGATCCCGAGGATCACGGAGGATATTCGCCAAGATATTCCCTTCCACCGCCTTATCCCCTCTATAAATATCAGGTACGCCCATTCACTCACACACACTCATTCTTGCACTCACTTGCTCTCACAGCACATATTTTGCTCTTGTTTTCTCTCCCGGGCAATGCCTGACTTAAGCATCGGATGGGATTTGCCGGAAACACTTCCGGCGTCATCTGACCTGTGATTTATGCTAGCAGACACCAAGGACAAACGACGTTCATCCCCCAGTACCCGACGCCCGACGACATAGCTTGAAATCCCGACGTGGTGGTAGCTCTCGGTTGAGATAATTTGGCTACATCAAACTTGTTACTTAAAAATTGGAGATAAATTGAAGTATGATAAAATCAACACAGTAAGTCAATTATAGAAAGATTTTTTTCATTCCATATATTGGACTAAATTCAATTTATGTCGATGATACACGTAGAAATTTTAGGGCAAAAAAAATGGAAAAAAAAAAGAACACATAAAACTCATATATGACAGTTCCAAGGGTCAATTTCATAATCCGATCCAATTTGACACATGGAAAAATATTCTAATTTATGAAAAATATTATTTTTCACTCTAAATTTGGACTTGATAGACTGATAACCAATATAAATATTTGAGACCCGTTTTCCAGGAGACCTACAAAAATAAAACTTTTTTAGTCTGGAGAATATTTTTCTGGAAAAAGTATTAGTGATATGACAAATTAAACGACGTCAACAACTACGACGCTTTTACCTCTCCCAGTTGCCTTTAATAATGGACATTTTCTTTGTCAAAATTCAACCTTCCTTAATTAACGCCTCAAATGCTGAACTTTTCTTCCCTGGATCCAATCAACCTTCTTCCCTATAAATTATCAACATTTATGCATCAAATGTACAATCACATTCTACTAGAATTTGTAAAGAAATAATTCTTCAAAGATATGGGAAGCCGTAGCTACAGTACCACTACTCTATTATTGTTTTTGTACCTTGTTTTCTTCCTTGCATCATATATTAATTTTGTTCGGGTACACGCTTCTTTAATCTAATTTAATCTTATTGTGTTTTCATTTTTGTTAACCTTTGTTCTTCATATTAATTTGACAGGCATATAATCATCTTCGACCGCAAGGTTAGTATAAACAGAATTTTGTTATTTATAAGCTTGGTTGGCAAGTTGAATGGCGAGGTAAACGTTTCATTCAAATTGATCCAAAGTTTAAACAATGTATCAAAATCATATCCATAAAGCACAATATATGCGCTTGTGCATGGAGCTTTAAAATTCATTTACATGTCCAAATATGTATATCGCATTCCTGAAGAAAAGTTCATATATAATAAAACCAAAAGTCTGTTAACTCATTTTTCCTTATGATCACATTTGTCCCATAATAGTTCATTTTAGGGGAGTTGAGTTTAAGATTTAAAATAAAGCGTCTTAAAAGACTAATGAGTTTACATATAATTCTATTTCGTTGACTTTTCACATATTCGAATCCAACTTGCCTGTCGAAAACTAACATTGGCACCTGAGCCGCAGATTGCAAGCCTCGATGCACTTACCGTTGCTCTGCTACATCGCACAAGAAGCCATGCATGTTCTTCTGCTTGAAGTGTTGCGCCAAGTGCCTTTGTGTGCCACCGGGGACCTACGGCAACAAAGAGACATGCAATTGCTACAACAATTGGAAGACTAAACGAGGCGGCCCTAAATGCCCTTGAACTAATTAATCTTTATATATATATCTATATATATATTTTAGGTATTGTAACCTTTTATGTTTTATTAGTGCTGTTTAGAATAATGAAGTTAAAAAAGTTAATATCTATTTGGTCTCGAAGGAAGTAGGAAAGGGAGATTTGTTGACTGAGCTGTAAACAATTTTAATTGAAATAAGAAATATTTTCCTGTGCCAAAAAAAATATTTGATTGTTGAACTCAATGTGTTCATATCAAGCGGTGATCCAACTAGTAAATACACGAAAAGTATATTTAGCAATCTAAAATTTAAGGTTCACTAAATTGTTTTTAGAAAAAAAATTCAAAGTTTTACTAGAAACCGAAAAATCGGTTTGACCGGTCCAACCTGTTCTCTAAGGATTTTTTTACCCTCATCCGGATCAGACCAGTGATCGATTCTGCTCTAGTTTTAAAATTATTGGTTGAACTCACCACATTGCGTGTTACCCATGCCTTACAAATAAATTGTGGCTAAGAGTTTTATCGACTCAAATGTACTTGTCAGACCGGGTTCTCATAATTATAGATTAAGCACATAATTAATTATTAATACGGAAGTTTAATAGCGGGTTAAAATTTTCCTTTTCGGCCTGATACAAAATAACAAGTAAAAATATTCGAATCTCAAATTAGCTATACTAGCTTATTTTAAAAAACGGTTTATAACCACATGCAGAGCTAACATGCTCAACATATATGTAGAAAGCCAAAGAGAAAATAACATCCAATTTCCGGACAACAAACATGTATATCAAATCCAACAATCTATAATGTCAAGTTAAATGCAACAACTACTCAAAGCATCCCATGGTAATGACTCGACAATATATACATATTTATATATAACTGGGACACTTGATCAACTCCTAAGGGGCTCCACTAGCTGACGCAACTTTTGGCCGAGCTAAAAACTCTAGGAAATTTTTTTTTATTTGACATAAAATGCGGAATAAACATTCTTTAAAATTATAATTCAAACATTAAAATCTTTTCTCAACATCACTTTAAAACATAATTAAATAAATATATCAAAATATCACATCATTCTTTCTGTCTAAAAATCAGAGTAAATAAATTGTTGCGGAAATCTGAACACGTTTAATAAAATATCATAAAAGCATCTGAATGGTCACGGGGTAGCAGCTGCAGCGGGCGATCAGAGGTCCTCACCACGAGTCGGAAGAAAATAATCGGCAGTATCACCTGCACCATTTAAACTTAATGAGCCTAAAGTCCCAACATACTCTATCTGATAGTAACAAAGCACATATAATATAGTCGCATGCAAGCACATACCTATCGCAAAATAACTTAAAAACGTGCATGCATGAATGATCGTAAATCATGGCTCAAATCTGTTCGTAACATGCATAGTCGTATATCATAACATAATGAGGCATGAACATAGCATAACATAAAAGACGTGTGAGTCGCAACCATGATGTATGTGACATTACATTAAAGATTGATCAATCTTAAGAAACAACGTACGTGGCGATGCGGTTCACCCGACCTTACCTCGAGATCCCTCACACCTCTATGATGCCACTTCACCATGCCGTGAACACACGGATCCATAAGCTCATTATAACATAAACAGATGTTCATCGGGCCCGGTCCCGATTCCGCTCATCATTACTTGCCACAAACCACTTCAATCTCTCAAAAATATTTTCTTTCCTTTCATACCTTTACATTTCATATAGATTTCATGATGCGTGTACGTCACAAAACATGTAATTTAAAAGGCTTAACCCATCAATATATATATAATTTCTTTTAAACAAATGCATAATCATATACGTAAAATACTACATATATAATTAAATATATTTTATGGGCTTCTACATTTTCTTCTCCGGTCAAGGACTGGTTCAAATGACTGGCCGACTAACTCTAAGCCCAATGCCTAGACCTGATATTATGATGTAACTTAAACCAAAACTCAACTTGGCCCATTGAGCTAAAAAATGAACTTCAAAAATATAAAAACACTCGGTCCTTCAACTTAAAATCAGGCGTTGAATTTTGGCAAAATAAAAGTCCCCTTGACCAAAAATTAGACTTTAAAATTTGATAAAAGTATTAGGCCCCTAAATAAAAGATATTTAGACTTTAAATTTTGACTTAAAAGTTGACTTAAAACAATCGGTCCATTTTCATTAAAATTGGACTTTAAACTTTAAAAGAAAAATACCCGGTCCAGAAATAAAATAACTCGGACTCTACTTAAAATATTTGACTCGACCCTCGACTGACCGGACCCGGTCCAGTTTGACCGACCGAACCGAAAAACCACATGCAAACCCTAGCACCGCCGCCTATTACCCCCGCGACTTCAAGCCTCTCGATCGCCCTGTTCCGGCCACCCTTGGTCGAAACTTCGCCGGCAGGACCACCCACAGGTCTGGCCGGTTCTTCTAGGCCGAGCCACGGCCCAACCCGTGGGCTGCATGGCTCGCACAAACCACGTGAACATGGCGGAAGAGCGGTGCTCAAGGGACGTGACCAACGCATCGACCATGGCTTGTTCGTACCGATGAGCTATCTCCACCTAGCCATGGACCATCACCTGAACCACCATGACTCGAACCAAGCCCTATGAACCGTTCCTTACCGAAGCATCTCAAGAAACAAATCAAATACGAGGTAAAAGTCGTGATACATGCATGGATCTCAAACAACAAGAATAGATCTAATCATATCACATAAAAATCATGCAACATCATTTAAAAACAATATATTATGATTTAAAGGATGAGAAAAAGGAGGATTAGAGCATGCCTTATTGAAGAATTACGTAGACTACGCGTTACCGGAGCAGAGTACAAGAGATGGTATGATTAACCTTGAAATTATCAAGCAAAAATCGATGGAACTTGGCCACCAGGGGAGGGAGGTGACGTGAGTGAGGGAGTGGGAGGGAGAGGGAGGCTAGGTTTTTTCAAAATTGGATTTAGGAGAAATGAATGTGTACCAAAAGACCCCTCTCAATATTTTAAGTTAGGAAATAAAAGATTTTCCCCTCCTTAACCCCCCACTAATTTAAAATGCTAATTAAAAACTCCAATGTAATCTTTAAACTTCTAATTTTCGTAATATAAAATCCTCTAATTTTTAAAATGTAGTAAAGTTCATTAAAATAGCCCGTATAGACGAAAAACGGTTCACCTAGACAAATATACATGAAAATCTTACTTTTCGTTAATACTGCTTAAAAAAATAAAATTCTACTCTTAAAATATGAAGGGTTAAAAATTTTAAATAAAATTTCACCTCGATCGTCCCCAATCTCGTCTCTGCATCCGGAACTTAAACAGGCTAATAAAATGACGTGAACATCATAAAGCATAAAATCATAACTTAATCACATAAAATGACACATAATTTCCTAAAAACAATTTTCCCCCTATTCATGCCCTCATTATCACATAAAGCATAAGTCTGCGCTCCTCTCGTGCCAAGATCTGAATTGGTTGCTCCTCAAAAGATAGATCTGGTGATATCTGATGCGGCTCAAAATCTAACACGTGAGACGGGTTCGGAACATACTTCCGTAGCATCGAAACGTAGAACACATTATGAACTATTGACAGACTGGGTGATAGTTCCACCCGATACGCCAACGCACCGACCCTCTCTAGAATCTCAAATGGTCCATTGAATCTCGGACTGAGCTTGCCTCTATGGACAAAACACATCACGCCCTTCATGGGCGATATCCTCACGAATACATGATCCCCTACCGCCAACTCCAGATCTCGTCGTATATGATCGACATAATTCTTCTGACGACTCTGAGATGTCCTCATCCGATCTCGTATCCTAGTCATAATGTCTGCTGTCTGCTGCACTAGATCTGGCCCAGTCAAAACTCTCTCTCTAACCTCATCCCAGTGCACGGGAGACCTACATCTTCTCCTGTACAGAGCCTCGTAGGGAGCCATCCCAATTGACGCCTGAAAACTGTTATTACGTGAACTCTACCAAGGGCAATCTAGAATCCCATGTACCCTGAAAATCTATCACACATGCTCTCAGCAAATCCTCTAGAATCTGTATGACTCTCTCTGATTGGTCATCTGTCTGGGGGTGAAAAGATGTACTGAAAGATAGCTTAGTCCCCAACGCGGCGTGCAAGTTCCTCCAAAATGCAGATGTAAACCTGGTGTCCCAATCTGACATAATAGAGAATGGTATGCCATGCAGTCTAACAATCTCTCTAATGTATAGCTCTGCGTACTGAGTCAAGGTGAAAGTGGTCTTCACCGGTAGGAAATTCGCGGACTTGGTGAGTCGATCCACAATCACCCAAATCACTGTGTAGCCTCTGGGACTCCTGGGTAACCCAACCAAAAAATCCATCGTAATTTTCTCCCATTTCCACTCAGGGATAGGTAGCGGCTGCAACAACCCTGCTGGTCGTTGGTGCTCTGCCTTGACCTGATGACAGGCCAAACACTCGGAAACAAATCGCCCGATGTCCTTCTTCATCCATGGCCACCAGTAAAGAGTATGCAAATCTCTGTACATCTTCGTACTCCCTGGGTGAATGGAGTACGTCAATGCATGGGCCTCTTATAAAATCTCAGCTCTCAAATGCCCAGTATTTGGCACCCACATACGACCCCTGAAACGAGTGATCTCATCCTCTACTGTATACAAACCCTGGACTCTGGCCTCATCTCTCTGTCTCCACTGCTGTAACTGCTTGTCTGTGGCCTGGCCGTCCCTAATTCGATCTCGAAGAGCCGGCTGAACTGTGAGTGCTTCTAGGCTAGGTGCACATCCCCTTAAATAAACTCCAACCCGAATCTTTGAATCTCCGACTGCAGTGGTCTCTCGACTTATAAGCATGCCACCACTGAAGTATTCCGTCTCAAAGCGTCTGCTACCACATTAGCTTTACCTGGGTGGTAGCTAATGTCATAATCGTAATCCTTAACTAACTCCAGCCATCTACGCGGCCTCATATTCAATTCCTTCTGGGTGAAGAAGTACTTGAGGCTCTTATGAGGAAAATCTGAAACTTCTCACTGTACAAATAGTGTCTCCAAATATTCAGTGCGAACACTTCTGTTGCAAGCTTCAGATCATGCGTTGGATAGTTCATCTCATAACTCTTCAGTTGTCTCAACGCATACGCAATGACTCTGCCACCCTGCATCAGAACTGTCAGGCCTCGTGCATGTTGGCGCAGTGGCGGATCCGGATCCCGTTTCCCAGGGCGCAGCGGAAGTTTCAAAATTTTGCACCGGGAATCGTTCAATACATAATAACAACAACAAGCAAACATCCATAGGGTGTTTGAATTGTTACCTTGTTGGCGTCTAGGCGCCCGGCTCCAACCAGATTCACAGGGAATCTGGCACTTCAAGGTAGGCGGCGGTAAATCTCCTCAATCCGGTCCACGACTGGAATCAGGACTCCTTCGTCAGTCTGCACTAGAAGATCTGATGAATTTACCATGGATGAAATCTCCTCGTCAAGGTTATCGGAACAAGTCCGATCACACGATCAACGGCGGCGGCGCGGTGGCGCGTGGAGGAGGGGCGGCGGCCGTGAGGTGATGGGAGGAAGAGGGGGCGGCGCTAGCTAGGGTTGGAGAGTGGTGTGTTGTTATGTTGTTTCCAATACAACCCTAGACCATGTATTAGTATAGGTGTGATAGGCTTGAACCGGCCCATTGGACCTGGGGCGGGCCCAGTCCAACATTTGACATTCGGTTCATCCCTATCACCGTGGCTTCATCATAACTCCGATCGACGATATGATCGGACCGATCTACACAGTTTCCAAAACTGATTATTATGATGTGAAAACAATTTTTCAGACCACCTAGTCCAAAATTGCAGTTTAGCCCCTCAACTATGGGAAATCGTAATTTGACCCCTATTGACTTTTAGGAAGTCGCACTCCCTAAATTCCTCCTCCTATGCTCAAATCATTGAGCTCAGGTTCCGTGCGGGAATCGTGAATCCAGTACTTGTGTGACCCTCAGTGGTTCAGGGATACAGCTAGCCGTGGGCCCACAACCATTGCGACTCCGAAATCACAATTTCGGACTTGCCCATCGGATCATGGTAAAACGCCTAGCAAAATCGCCCAATGATCCCATAGGTATCACTGATAGTACCTGCAAGAACCAGTTGGTCGTGGTTAGCATACAGTACGGTCCTTTCAACACATATATCCCGATCAGATCAACGACCATTGGTAAATCGAGAGTCGCTAGAGATCCAATAGCTATGCATACATCTTGGAGATCAAATAGTGACATCGCGAGTGTTCCTAGGCAAACCTATTTACCTAAAACACATCCAGTACTCTGGCCAGAGATTTATCACACTATTATCTCCTCAGATAGCATATGATATCAACGCATAAAAGCGAGCGGTGAATCCTCAACAACGAAACATCGACTCCTACATGCATCGGGACCTCACCCAATCCCGCCACCTAATGACCCCAAATGAGTCGGTAAACGGGTCAAAGTGAGGCACCTATCATGTAGAGTGTCAATGACATTTCGAGTAGTGAGGACTAATCAGTACAACCAAGACCTCGGACTTATCCACTCGACAACTGGTAACCACTTGGAAAGTCCGAACGAGGGTAGTTCGATAGTGTTAGAGTAGATTCCCAACTAACCAACTTGTGGCGTGTGGGTTTATACTCTTGTATGAAACAATCTTTATATATGATATTCGAATTTTATTTATATGGCATTCTTTACTTTCATTGTGTGTATGATGATTTACAATTGCGTTGAGTAAAGACCTAGAATGCACTAAAGTGTATGTTAGATGTGATAGTGGGTATGACGGCTATCATGAAACACATCTAATAGTCACTGTGTATTCTGAACATGTTCCTAGTCGATTGGGCCGTCAAAATGAGGATACGGCCGCCCGAGTTCGAGACTAGTATCTGCGATGCGAAGTACCATGTTTCATTGGTAGGGAACATTGTGATGTTCTGAGCATGCAGATAGATAGTGACCTGGTGATCTATCGAACTACCCTCCTTCGGACTTTCCAAGTGGTTACCATTTGTCGAGTGGATAAGTCCGAGGTCTTGGTTGTACTGATTAGTCCTCACGACTCGAAACGTCATTGAGACTCTACATGATAGGCGTCTCACTTTGACCCGTTTGCCGACTCACTTGGGGTCATAAGGCGTCGGTATTGGGTGAGACCCCGATGCATGTAAGAGTCGATGCATCGTTGTCGAGGATTCACCGCTCGCAGACATGCGTGGATATCCTATGCTGTCTGAGGGGATAATAGTGTATAAATCTCTGGCCAGAGTACTAGAAGTATTTTAGGTAAATGTGTTTACCTAGTTACACTCGTGATGTCACTATTCGATCTCCAAGATGTCTGCATAGCTATCGGATCTATAGCGACTCTCGATCTACCAATGGTCGTTGATCTGATCGGGATATATGGATTGAAAGGACCGTGCTGTACGCTAACCACGACCAACTGGTTCTTGCAGGCACTATCAGTGATACCTAGGGGATCATGGGGTGATGTTGCTAGACGCTCTTACCATGATCCGTTGGGCAAGTCCGAATTGTGATTCCGGAGCCATAATGGTTGTGGGCCCACGGCTAGCTGTATCCCTGAACCATTGAGGGTCACACAAGTAATGGATTCGAGATTCCCGCACGGATACTCAGCTGAATGTGTTGAGCATACGAAGAGGATTTAGGGAGTGCGACTTCCTAAAAAGTCAACAGAGGTCAAATCATGATTTGCCGATGTTGAGGGGCAAAACGGTCATTTTGCAATTTAGGGTTAGATGATCTGAAAAATTGTTTTTCACATCATAACATTCAGTTTTGGAAACTGAGTCGATCGGTTCGATCTGATCGGCGATCGGAGTTACGATGAAGTCGCAGCAATGGATATCGTCATTTGGACCCGGGCCCGATGGGCCGGTCCAAGTCCATTGTTAGTCTACTTAATGTAGACTTAAGGACTTTAATCAAAAACTCAATTCATAACACAAAACCCTAAACCTAGAAGTGTGCGCCGCCCCCTCTCCTCTGGAAAAGCCGCCGCTGCCGCCGTGCGCCGCCGCCTCTCTTCGCCGGTAAATTGTTTCCGGCCAATCTTGACGAGGAGAATCCGTCCGTGCAGATCTCGTCAGGCCTTCTAGTGCAGGCTGACGAAGGAATCCCGTCTCCCATCGTGGACCTGATTGACGATATCTACCACCGCCTACCGTGAAGTGCCGTTTTCTTTACGAAACCGGTCGGAGCCAGGCACAAGTTGCCAGCAAGGTAGTCACCTAAACACCCTATGAATGGTCATAGATTGGTATTGTTTTTATCGTATTGATCGTCTCCCGGCCATTGTTTTTGTTCTTCCGCTGCCTCGCCGGGAGGCGTGATCCGGATCCCAACAGATAGATCACCAGGTCACTATCCATCTGCATGCTCAGAACATCACAATGTTCCCTACAAATGAAACATGGTACTTCACATCGCAGATGCTAGTCTCAAGGTCGGGCGGCCTTATCCTCATTTTGACGGCCCAATCGACTAGGAACGAGTTCAGAATACACAGTGACTATTAGATGTGTTTCATGATAGCCATCATATCCACTATCAAATCTAACATACACTATGGTGCATTCTAGGTCTTTATCCAACACAATTGTTAACTAACATAATGAAAATAATGAATGCCACGAAAGAAATGCGTATTTCATAAATAAAGATCGTTATACACAAGAGTCAATAAAGCCAACACGCCACAAGTTGGCTAGTTGGGCATCTACTCTAACAATCTCCCACTTGCCCTATAGCCAACTACTCATCAGACGCAGTCCCATTGTTTCGTGATGTTTTTCAAACAACGGTCCTGGCAAGGGCTTCGTAAGTGGATCAACAATGTTGTCTGCAGAGGCGACTCTTTCGACTGCTATGTCACCTATAGCCACAATATCCCGGATTATGTGATATTTTCTCAGTATATGTTTGGATCTTTGGTGAGACCTAGGATCCTTTGCTTGTGCAACGGCACCCGTGTTGTCGCAGTACACCGGGACTGGACCAACTCCATCAGGGATCACGCCCAACTCTTGGACGAAATTCCTTATCCAAACCGCCTCTTTAGCAGCAGCTGATGCTGCGATGTACTAAGCCTCAGTGGTTGAATCCGCGATGGTGTCTTGCTTGGAACTCTTCCAAGAGACAGCATCACCATTGAGCATGAATACAAATCCAGAGGTTGACTTCGAATCATCCACGTCACATTGGAAGCTAGAATCAGTGTAGCCTTCCAATTTCAGTTCACCACCCCCATAGGCCATGAACATATTCTTAGTCCTTCGTAAGTACTTAAGAATATCTTTCACAGCCTTCCAATGCATTTGGCCGGGGTTGGCCTGGTAGCGACTCGTGACACTCAGATCATATGCAACATCCGGTCTAGTTGAGATCATGCCATACATAATAGTACCTATTGCCGAGGCATATGGAACACATGTCATATTATCCATCTCCTCATCAGTCTTTGGACACATAGATTTAGATAGATTGACCCCATCGCACATAGGCAGGTTTCCTCTCTTGGACTCTTCCATAGAGAACCGCTTAAGTATGTTATCGATGTAAGCAGCTTGGGTGAGTCCGAGCATCCTTTTCGATCTATCCCGATAGATCTGTATTCCAAGAATATAGGATGTTTCACCCATGTCCTTCATCGAGAATCTACTAGACAACCATACTTTAGTTGACTGCAACATTCCTACATCATTCCCAATGAGTAGAATGTCATCAACATAAAGTACAAGGAATGTCACAGCATTATTAACTACCTTCTTGTACACACATGGCTCCTCGGGATTCTTGATGAAATCAAATTCATTAATTATTTCATCGAATCTCAGGTTCGACCATTTCTGGTACCGGCTCTTGAGGTACGGGAGGTTCACTTGGTACTTCAGATGGTACTCGAACCTCTTCGAGTTCTACTATCTTGCTTTTTCTATCAAGTAGAAACTCCATAAAGGTGGAATTTCTAGAAACAAACACTTTTGTTTCATTGGGATAGTAGAAGTAGTATCCAATGGAATTCTTTGGATATCCAATAAAGTAACATAAGATGGATCTAGTATCCAACTTATCTCCCACTGTCTGCTTCACGTAAGCAGGACATCTCCTATGAGGAATCAGAATTCTAATTAGTGATTAATCGGATTTTTGAGTTAGATTAGTCACAAGAATTGAGAATTTAGATTTCTGGAATTTCAAATTTTGGTGAAATTTGATTTGGAAAATATTCAGATCTCTAGTTGGAATTGTCCAGATTTTTGTTTGTGTTTTTCGGGTGAAATCTGGTCGAGAAATGTTGAGGTTTAGAGTGAAATTGATAGAGATCTGTTTTTCCCTTAGCGTTGCATGTTTTGTCGCGAATAGAAGATTAAACGCTGCGTTTAGGAGAGATCTGCTAGTTTGTGTGAAAGCTGGAACGTGAGATCTGTTCAGCGTGAGAGATCTGCTGATGTAAGCAGATTTCACGAGCTGGTCAACGAGAAGCGTTGACATCTGATGTTGCGCAGGCGTGAAATCTGTTTTTGCTCTTACGCCGTCGTTTTGGACTTGCGCGCGAGAGCAACGTATGGAGCACTGAGATCTGTTTGAGTTTAGGCGCTGAGATCTGTTGCTTTTAGCGTGAGATCTGTTTCCGTTAAATGCTAAGATCTGTTTAGCCTGCGACGTCGTTTCGTGTTTTAGCGCTGAGATCTGTCTTGCGTTTTGCGCGTGTTTTGGCGCTGGAATCTGTTCTAGTTAAACGCTGTCGTTTTGGCTTGGAGCGTTGCGTTGAGCGCTGGGATCTGGTAGTGCTTATACGCAGTCGTTTTGACTTATACGCAAGAATTGTTGAAGCGCAGGAATCTAGTGGCCATTGTTATCGCTCGAGGGATCTGTTTTTGCGATATTTTGAGTTGTAGGACTATGTTTTTTTCGGTGTTTGACATACTTTGTAGCTTATTGAGTAGAGGATATTAATCTAAGTGTTGAGTTACACTTAGAGCATTCCAGACCCGATATTTCTTATCCTCAAACTCGAAACCCTCGAAATAGCTACTGTTCACCGTCACTTTCTATCGCCATTTCCCGTTGATTCCGACCTCTATTTTTTGAGTTCTTGGTAGCATTGGAAACCTCTTGAAAAGAAATTTCTTTTCCAACCAATCTTGGAGGCTGTTTTGAGCTGAGACGAGAGCGCGAAGCTGCTGAGTTTCGGGCAGTAGGTTGCGCCGTGCATGCTCTTCCTAGCGTGAGCTTTTGGGTGAGCTTTCTTTCGTTGATTTGAGCTTTGTTCTGGTATGTTAGTACCTGCGTGAATATTTGGAGCTTGAGGTTAGCTCTGGCCGTAGGTATTTGAGAGAGAATGTTAGATCTGAGCTAAGATATTAGCTACCTTGTACAGATTCAGTTTCCAGGATTTTTGGTTGCGCTTTGCCGTGAAGTTTCAAGGGCCGTGAACTTGAGTTAGTTGCTGGCCGTTGCTTGTGAAACTGGTTAAGGTATTTTGAGCAATTGAGGTACGAATTGAGCAGCCCTTAGCAGTTGTGAGCTTGAACATGTCTATAATTCGATGTTGTGAAAGCTGTGGCTTTTATGCTATGTGCCTACGTGAACCAGTTGCTGATTTTGTTTGAGTATGCATACTGTTTTTACGTTTAGGCATTTTATGTATTGAGCATGGATATTGAATGGCATTCATGCATACATCTTGAGCCTGATTTACAGATTTGATTTGATAACCTGATTGGGTGCCACGTTTTGACTGGCCGACTGTTGGGTCGTGCCCGAAAAGTCCAACGCTATCGTCGGAGCGGTGACTATCGGATACGAGTGCCTACCATCGAGCTATGATGGGCTGACAGGCCCCGATGATCACGGGCCGATGATTTCCCGATTGATAGACCGTGGTATAGAGGCGACATGATATGATTTGCCGGTTGTTGCACCGGCCTAGCTGACTGATTTCCTTTGATAGCCTTGTGCATTCATAGCATTGATTTATAGCATGTTGCATGTTTATCTGCTTTGATAGCTCTTCGTACTGAGGCTTGACCTCGTACTTGTTTCCTGCTTTTGTCTTGTTTGGGTCTGCGTTGCCTGCAGGAGCTTCAGGTAACCAAGCTGGGCAGAGTGGAAGTTCAGTTGGTCGATCTCCACGTCCTTGAGTCCCAGTTTATATATATGATATGTATTGAGCCGGGGGATGCCCCGTGTTATCATGTATTGGAGGATCTGTATTTGAATTGATATTTTTTTGTTACCTGTTGTGCATGAGTTTGAGTCAACTCATATTTTAATTATTGATATTTTGAATGTATGAATTGTGTTCAGGCCCATTGTTTTTCGAAAAATTTTTAAGCCCTGATTTTTAGCTTCCGTGTTTTTGTGCTTATTAGGTGTTAATTGTGAGTAATTAGCACGGGGCCTGACATTTTTGGTATCAGAGCTTAAACTGGGATAAGCTCGATTTCTTTTGATCACACTCGAGTCTAGGCACAGAGTTTTGATTTGATTTTGATTGCCTCTGTGACTTATGTGATCTATTATCTGTCTTGTTATTCTATCTGCTGTGAGATCTTACCTCTAGGCTTTTTTAGATGCCGCCGAGACGAGGAGGAGGTAGGAGGACTAGACGTTCCGTGGAGGAATCTAGAGCAGGTAGTGATGACGATGCTCAGGTTGAGGACGTCACTAGACAGATAGGTGGGATGGAGTTGGCCTTAGCCCGATTTCAATGGACGAACCCACCGACGTTGGCCGGTACTGAGGGTGGTGCTAGGGCTGAGGCGTGGCTTGTTCAGATGGAGGAGTTATTTGATACCTTGGAGTACGCTCCGGAAAAGAGACTGAAGTTGGCAGTGCTGCAGCTGCGAGATGATGCACAGCGCTGGTGGAGGAGTACTTCTAGGATGCTTCGAGATAGTGGGACGGAGCTCATTTGGGATGTTTTCTGTGAGGCTTTTCGACGCGAATACACTCCAGAGTCCTATTTCGCCAGCCGAGAGCGTGAGTTTGATAACCTGAAGCAGGGTGATATGCGTGTGGCTGAGTATGCGAGGCGGTTTTCTGCGCTTCTAGTGTACATGCCAGCTGTGGCGAACCAAGAGCGAACGAAGAGGAACAAGTTCTTGAAGGGCTTGAGACCTGACCTTTACCGGATGGTGCTGTCTGGGTCCCCGGCGACCTTTATGGAAGCTGTGAACAATGCGGTTGATATCGAGGAGAGTTTGATGGATCCTGAGGCTCTGATACATCAGACGTCTGGACGTGCTTCTCAGCCAGCTCAGGCGGTGTCGCAGTCGTATCAGTCTCCTTAGGGGTCACAGCAGTCGAGTCGCCAGCAGTTCAGACTTCGAGGGAAGAAATTCAAGAAAAGCTGTGAACAATGCGGTTGATATCGAGGAGAGTTTGATGGATCCTGAGGCTCTGATACATCAGACGTCTGGACGTGCTTCTCAGCCAGCTCAGGCGGTGTCGCAGTCGTATCAGTCTCCTTAGGGGTCACAGCAGTCGAGTCGCCAGCAGTTCAGACTTCGAGGGAAGAAATTCAAGAAAAAGGGCCATTCTAGTTCTTCTGGTTCTGTGAGCTCTGGTTCTGGCAGTGGTTCTGGTAGCGGTTCTGGAGGCGGATTCTGTAGTCAGTGCGGAGGGAGACATGAGACTTCGCAGTGTCGAGGAGTCCGAGGACTTTGCCATCTATGTGGTCAGCCGGGACATTTCGCTAGAGCGTGTCCTTCGATTGGAGGGTGGTCTACTGGTCAGTCGCAGCAGGATTCCGCTAGTGGTTCTTCTCAGCGACAGCAGCCTTTTGCGCAGTCCCAGCGATCAGGATTTCAGCCTTGTGAGCCGTCACGTTTTGGAGGACCTTCCCGACCCCCGTTTCAAATTCCCCAGCAGGCGCAGGCGAACGCCTTGTCGTTGGACCAGGCTGAGGAGACGTCGGGCATGGTGATTAGAGGTACATGCTCTATTTATGATTATCCTGGGAGAGTCTTGTTTGACACTGGTGCATCACACTCTTTTATATCTGAGATGTTTGTGTTTGAGCGTGGGTTGAGTTCTTCCCCACTGTGTGATGTTGTTTCTGTGTCTACTCCTGCTGGTGTGGATCTGTGGTCCCGAGAGGTAGTGGTAGATTGCCTTATTAGGTTTGATGAGCATGTTTTGGTGACCAATTTGATTGTGTTGGGGATTAGAGATTTCGACTGCATTTTGGGAATGGACGTATTATCTAGCTATAAGGCTACCGTTGATTGCTTCCATGGTGTGGTGAGATTTCGCCCTGATACGGGTGAGAGGTGGGATTTCTAATGGACGTATTATCTAGCTATAAGGCTACCGTTGATTGCTTCCATGGTGTGGTGAGATTTCGCCCTGATACGGGTGAGAGGTGGGATTTCTACGACACGGATTCGAGGTCGAAGATTCCCCTAGTGTCCTCTATGGAGATGTTTAGCCTGCTATCGCTAGGTAATGCAGGATTCATGATCTACGCACTTGATAGTTCCCAGGAGCAGCGATTAGAGTTGCGCGACATCCCGTCGTTCGAGAGTTTCCCGACGTGTTTCCAGATGAGATTCCTGGATTCCCTCCTCGACGCGAGATCGACTTCAGTATTGAGTTGGTGCCCGGTACCGCCCCGATTTCTAGAGCTCTTTACTGGTTGGCGCCCGCAGAGTTGAAAGAGCTGAAGGAACAGTTGAGTGATCTCTTAGAGAAAGGCTTCATCAGACCGAGCATGTCGCCTTGGGGAGCTCCGATTCTATTTGTGAAAAAGAAAGATGGCACTATAAGGATGTGTGTGGACTTTAGACAGTTGAATAAAGCAACGGTGAAAAACAAGTATCCTTTGCCGAGGATTGATGACTTGTTCGATCAGTTGCAGGGATCGGTTGTTTATTCGAAGATTGATTTGTGCTCTGGTTATCACCAGTTGCGAATTAGAGATGCTGATGTGGCAAAGACAGCCTTCAGGACTCGATATGGGCATTTTGAGTTTCTTGTCATGCCATTTGGATTGACGAATGCCCCCGCTGTCTTCATGGATTTGATGAATCGCGTCTTCAGCGAGTATATCGATCGGTTCATAATCGTCTTCATAGATGACATCTTGGTGTACTCGAGGAGCAAGAGAGAGCACAAGGAGCACCTGAGACTAGTAATGCAGAGATTGAGAGACTCGCAGCTCTATGCCAAGTTCAGCAAGTGCGAATTTTGGCTTGATAGGATTATCTTCTTGGGTCATGTGATTTCGGCACAAGGGATTTCTGTAGATCCGAGCAAGGTCGAAGCAGTGCTTAACTGGGAGAGACCTCGAAACGTTTCAGAGATCCGTAGTTTCTTGGGGTTGGCCGGCTACTATAGGCGTTTCATTGAGAAGTTTTCTTCGATAGCCAGGCCTATGACGAAGTTGACTCAAAAAGATAAGAGATTTGTATGGACTGATGAGTGCGAGTACAGTTTTCAGACGCTGAAGGAGAATTTGACTACTGCTCCTGTCTTGGACCTATCGTCTGGATCTGGAGGTTTCGTGGTGTGCTCCGATGCTTCTCTGAATGGTTTAGGGTGTGTTCTGATGCAGAACGGGTACGTGATTGCATATGCGTCTCGACAGCTGAAGCCTCACGAGACGAGATACCCGGTTCATGATTTGGAGTTGGCTGCGATAGTGTTTGCCTTGAAGATTTGACGGCATTATCTCTATGGTGAAGAATTTGTGGTGTACACCGACCACAAGAGCCTGAAATATATCTTCACGCAGTCAGATTTGAACATGAGGCAATGACGCTGGATGGAATTGCTTAAGGACTTTGACTGTGAGATTCAGTATCAGCCTGGGCGAGTGAACTTGGTAGCAGACGCTCTAAGTCGAAAGACCCAGCCTGATATGTTAGCATCCTTGAGTATTTCGAAGGTTCATGAGGAGTTGAGTACTTCTGGTTGGCGATTCCAGCCGGGTGATCCGTATTTCTTTGTTTCTTCTCTTCAGGTGGAACCGCAGATTGTGATGAACATCAGGGAGGCGCAGAGGACCGACCCCTATATCCATGAGTTGAGGATTAAGGCACAGTCAGGTCAATCTGATGATTTCTTTGTTGCTTCTGATGGATGTTTGAGGTTCAGAGGGAGATTAGTAGTTCCGAACCTGATTGATTTGAAGGAGACCCTCATGAATGAAGCACATTGTAGTCAGTACAGTGTGCATCCAGGCGAGCGAAAGATGTACCATGCCTTGAAGTCTCACTACTGGTGGGCAGGTATGAAGAGCGACATTTCTGCTTTTGTTGCTAGATGTCTGAATTGCCAGCAGATCAAGACTGAGAGAATGAGACCTGGTGGATTGCTACAGAGTTTAGAGGTGCCCCAATGGAATTGGGAGCACATCGCCATGGATTTCGTGACTCATCTACCTCGATCGAGTAGGGGATGTGATGCGATCTGGGTTGTGATTGATCGACTTTCGAAGTCAGCCCATTTCATTCCCTATGATGTGAGGTGTTCGATGAAGAAGATGGCGAAATTGTACATCGGCCATGTGGTTAGATTGCATGGAGTTCCGGTTTCGATAGTGTCTGACCGAGATCCGAGGTTCACTTCTCGCTTTTGGAAGAGTCTGCAAGCAGCAATGGGTTCGAGATTGGCGATGAGCACAGCCTATCACCCACAGACAGACGGACAGTCTGAGCGGACTATCCAGACTTTAGAGGATATTTTGCGAGCAGTGGTGATGGATTTCAGTGGTGGCTGGCAGGATTCGTTATCCTTAGTCGAGTTTTCGTATAATAACAGCTACCAGGTGACTATTGGAATGGCTCCGTTTGAGGCGTTGTATGGTCGAAAGTGCAGATCCCGATTTGTTTGGAAGAAGTTGGCGAGAGACAGCTTTCTACACCGGAGTTTGTTCAGCACATGAAGGATCAAATTGACTTGATTCGGAGTAGAATGAAAGCTGCCCAAGACCGTTTCTCGAGCTATGCTAATAGAAGACGTCGACCGTTAGAGTTTGAGGTTGGCGATCGTGTCTTTCTCAAGATTTCTCCTTTCAAGAGCGTGATGAGATTCAGATTTAAAGGCAAATTGGCTCCCAGATTCGTTGGTCCCTTTGAGATTATCGAGCAGATTGGACAATTGGCTTATAGACTGAGGCTGCCCGAGGAGTTAGCCGCGATGCATGACGTGTTTCATGTGTCAATGTTGAGAAAATATGAGCCAGATCCGTCCCATGTTTTGAGAACTGACGAAGTTGAGCTGGATTCTGCCTTGAGCTATGTCGAATATCCAGTGCAGATCTTGGATAGGAAGGAGAAACAGCTGAGGAACAAGATAATTCCGTTGGTGATGGTCCAATGGAGCAAGCATGGCCGGGAAGAGGCAACCTGGGAAGTTGAGGAAATGATGAGACAGGATTGGCCTCATCTGTTTGAGCATTGATCGTGCAGAATTTCCAGGTAAATTTCTGGTTTTGCTTTGAATTTGATGAGTTGTTTGTGTTCATTTGCATGTTTGATTGTTTCTGCCTTGGTTTGTCTTTGATTTCGAGGACGAAATCTCCTAAGGTGGGGAGAATGTGAGGAATCAGAATTCTAATTAGTGATTAATCGGATTTTTGAGTTAGATTAGTCACAAGAATTGAGAATTTAGATTTCTGGAATTTTGAATTTTGGTCAAATCTGATTTGGAAAATATTCAGATCTCTAGTTGGAATTGTCCAGATTTTTGTTTGTGTTTTTCAGGTGAAATCTGGTCGAGAAATGTTGAGGTTTAGAGTGAAATTGATAGAGATCTGTTTTTCCCTTAGCGTTGCATGTTTTGTCGCGAATAGAAGATTAAACGCTGTGTTTAGGAGAGATCTGCTAGTTTGTGTGAAAGCTGGAACGTGAGATCTGTTCAGCGTGAGAGATCTACTGACGTAAGCAGATTTCACGAGCTGGTCAACGAGAAGCGTTGACATCTGATGTTGTGCAGGCGTGAAATCTGTTTTTGCTCTTACGCAGTCGTTTTGGACTTGCGCGTGAGATCTGTTTGAATTTAGGCGCTGAGATCTGTTGCTTTTAGCGTGAGATCTGTTTCCGTTAAACGCTAAGATCTGTTTAGCCTGCAACGTCATTTCGTGTTTTAGCGCTGAGATCTGTCTTGCGTTTTGCGCGTGTTTTGGCGCTGGAATCTGTTCTAGTTAAACGCTGTCGTTTTGGCTTGGAGCGTTCCGTTGAGCGCTGGGATCTGGTAGTGCTTATACGCAGTCGTTTTGACTTATACGCAAGAATTGTTGAAGCGCAGGAATCTGGTGGCCTTTGTTATCGCTCGAGGGATCTGTTTTTGCGATATTTTGAGTTGTAGGACTCTGTTTTTGTCGGTGTTTAACTTAATTTGTAGCTTATTGAGTAGAGGATATTAATCTAAGTGTTGTGTTACACTTAGAGCATTCCAGACCCGATATTTCTTATCCTCAAACTCGAAACCCTCGAAATAGCTACTGTTCACCGTCACTTTCTATCGCCATTTCCCGTTGATTCCGACCTCTGTTTTTGAGTTCTTGGTAGCGCTGGAAACCTCTTGAAAAGACCTTTCTTTTCCGACCAATCTTGGGGGCTGTTTTGAGCTGAGACGAGAGCACGAAGCTGCTGAGTTTTGGGCAGTAGGTTGCGCCGTGCATGCTCTTCCTAGCGTGAGCTTTTGGGTGAGCTTTCTTTCGTTGATTTGAGCTTTGTTCTGGTATGTTAGTACCTGCGTGAATATTTGGAGCTTGAGGTTTGCTCTGGCCGTAGGTATTTGAGAGAGAATGTTAGATCTGAGCTAAGATATTAGCTACCTTGTACAGATTCAGTTTCCAGAATTTTTGGTTGCGCTTTTCCGTGAAGTTTCAAGGGCCGTGAACTTGAGTTAGTTGCTGGCCGTTGCTTGTGAAATCGGTTAATGTATTTTGAGCAATTGAGGTACGAATTGATCAGCCCTTAGCAGTTGTGAGCTTGAACATGTCTATAATTCGATGTTGTGAAATCTGTGGCTTTTCTGCTATGTGCCTACGTGAACCAGTTGCTGATTTTGTTTGAGTATGCATACTGTTTTTACGTTAGGCATTTTATGTATTGAGCATGGATATTGAATGGCATTCATGCATACATCTTGAGCCTGATTTACAAATTTGATTTGATAACCTGATTGGGTGCCACGTTGTGACTGGCCGACTGTTGGGTCGTGCCCGAAAAGTCCAACGCTATCATCGAAGCGGTGACTACCGGATACGAGTGTCTACCGCCGAGCTGTGATGGGCTGACGGGCCCCGATGATCATGGACCGAGATTTCCTGGTTGATAGACCGTGGTATAGAGGCGACATGATATGATTTGCCGGTTGTTGCACCGGCCTAGCTGACTGATTTCCTTTGACAGCCTCATGCATTCATAGCATTGATTTATAGCATGTTGCATGTTTATCTGCTTTGATAGCTTTTCGTACTGAGGCTTGACCTTGTACTTGTTTCCTGCTTTTGTCTTGTTTGGATCTGCGTTGCCCATTTGCAGGAGCTTCAGGTAACCAAGCTGGGCAGAGTGGAAGTTCAGCTGGTCGATCCCCACGTCCCTGAGTCCCAGTTTATATATATGATATGTATTGAGCCGGGGGATGTCCCGTGTTATCATGTATTGGAGGATCTGTATTTGAATTGATATTTTGTTGTTACCTGTTGTGCATGAGTTTGAGTCAACTCATATTTTAATTATAGATATTTTGAATGTATGAATTGAGTTCAGGCCCATTGTATTTCGAAAAATTTTTAAGCCCTGATTTTTAGCTTCCGTGTTTTTGCGCTTATTAGGTGTTAATTGTGAGTAATTAGCACGGGGCCTGACATCCCCAAATCCTCATGTATGAGTATTTGGGCGGTTTGCCCATCCATATCTCATATGGAGTCTTATCCACCGCCTTGGTGTGGACATTGTTCAACAACATTACCGCCGTTTCAAGCGCATAGCCCCAAAACGAGGTAAGAAGTTCAGTGAAACTCATCATAGATCGAACCATGTCCATCAAGGTTCGATTACGACGCTCCGCTACACCATTGAGCTGTGGTGTGGCCGGAGGGGTCCACTGTGAGAGAATCTCATTCTCTTCGAGATAGTCTTGAAATTCAGCACTCAAGTATTCACCACCTCGATCGGATCGGAGTGCTTTAATACTTTTCCCTAACTGATTTTCTACTTCAGCCTTGAATTCTTTGAACCTTTCAAATGATTCAGACTTGTGCTTCATTAAGTACAAGTACCCATACCTAGAGTGATCATCGGTAAAGGTGATGAAGTACGTGTGACCGTACTTAGTACCAATGCTAAGTGGGCCACACACATCAGTATGGATCAAGTCCAATAGGCCTTGAACACGTTCAGGCTTGCCCTTGAAGGGTTGTTTAGTCATATTTCCCTTGAGACAAGACTCACAAGTCGGTAGGGAGTTAATGTCTGACAAATCAAACATGTCACTCCTAACTAACTTGTTCATCCTACTTAGGGAAATATGACCTAGCCTAGCGTGCCAAGGTTGTGCTGGGTTCAAGCTATCATTTTTCCTTTTAATTGTCATTGTATGTGTTTCCACATCGCGAGTTGGAACTGCTTTTAATTTTAAGGTGTATAAATCGTTTTCGCGTTCCCCAATTCCAATAAAACATTCATTCTTGTATATATTGCAAATTGAATTAGCAAAATGACAAGAATATCCATCACTATCAAGCATAGAAACAGAAATCATGTTCTTTATTAATTCAGGAACAAATAAAACGTCTTTCAATAACAACTTAAAATTCGATGACAGAAATAAATAAACATCTCCTATCGCTACAGCAGCAAATCTTGCTCCGTTTTCAAGCCTCAAGTGGGTCTCACCCTCTCTAAGACGTCGGCTTCTTGTCATCACCTGCAAATCATTGCAGATATGAGATCCACATCCGGTATCAAGTACCCAAGAAGTCGAATTAAGAGACATATTTATTTCAATATAGAACATACCTTTCGCAGTTCGCAACTGCTCGAGGTACTCCTTGCAGTTCCTCCTCCAGTACCCAGGCTTGTGGCAGTGGTGGCAAACATCCTCAGACTTGTTTGGCTTGGAAGCCTTTGCCTTGGGCTTCTTAGTGGGCTTTTCCTCCTTCGCAAGGGTAGAACGCTTCTTGCCCTTGCGTTTGGGCCCCTTCTTCGCAGAGGAAGAAGAGCCCATAAGGAGGACGGGCTTGTCCTTCTTTATTGCCCCCTCGAACACTACAAACATGTTCACCACCTCTTCAAGGGTGTCTTCCAGCTTGTTCATGTTAAAGTTGACCACAAAGGGGTCGAATGCAGCAGGGAGTGAGAGGAGAAGCAAATCCACAGTCAGCTCATGTGGAAGCGTGATATCAAGGCCCACCAACTTTTCAATAAGCCCAATCATACGAACCCCATCGCGCATGCGGCTCGTCATAAGCTCCTTGACAGTGGTGAACCTCTCATGTCGAGAGTTCTCCCCATACAGCTCTTTAAGATGAAGGTGTATGTCAGCAGCATACACGGTCTTCTCAAAGCGCCGCTGCATTTTGTTTGACATCGATGCCATCATATAGCATCGAGTCTTAAGCTCGTCATCCCACCATTTGTTAAGCTTTGTCAGCTCCTCAGGGCTGATATCGGCAGGGGCTTCCTTCGGAGGGCTCTTGTCTAACGTGTAGAGGAGCTTCTCCGAAGCCAATACAATATTGAGGTTTCGAAGCCAGTCTTGGTAGTTCAGACCAGTGAACTTTGCTATCCATTATAGCAGCAAGTGTATTTTTGATCGAAGACATTTTATAAGCAGTTTATACTGAAAAGAAAAACAGACATGCATTACTAACTATATATGAAAAACGCTAAGACATAAAAGAAGGTCATTTAGTTTTATGAATTACCCTCCCACTATTTTAACGATTTCACCACCCTCTAATGAAATCGAGAAAGCAAGTTTCCTTAGTGGGTACACAGAGTCCAATCAAGCGATCATGGTCCCGAATAATATCAGCCAACCATGACCCTCAAAAGGTAGAGTCCAATTGCAACCGGTGCAACCTCCACGTATTCACCTCACGTCCAGTAAGGGCCCAATAATATGACGCCGATTACTATCACGTGTCAAGATGACCCATCAATGTCGAGTTGTGAAGGACGGTCCCCTTAACGTCCCCAATAATATGAGCCAACGTTAAAGGGAGTTCCAACCAACTCACAGCGAGTGTCAATGACGTGTACAGCTTTCCGGCATATATGACCCCCTCAATAATATGAGTCGGGCCATGTATACGGGTAGCATCGACGTACACTCATTGTTGATGGAAGTAGGGAAATTTAAACAAATTTAAATTCCCTTAGTTTATCGAATAAACTTTTAATCTTGATATCAGTTTTAAATCATATTTAAAACGAGGGATTTTAATTTTGAAAGTTTGGTCTCAATTAATTATAAATACAATTTAAAATGTTGATTCAACAAATATATATATCGCATATGTAAAAATTTTTGGGATGATCGATCGCGAGAGCTATGTGGTCCGTGGTTGCCAATCACGGACCTAGGTCTAGTCCTAGGTGAAATGCAGTATGCATTGCAATCCTATTACATTAGCTTCCGGTTTTACAGATCTTCGGTCTTCAATATCTTTGATCATCTTCTCCACCATCTCCAAATGTCCTCCCACTAAATCTAATATTTACAATTAAATATCCATGACACATTGGGATACAATTTTAAAGGGTGGGAACGGGCCATAAACCAGGCCCACTTTGTAAATGATATCAACAATATTACAACCAAAAGACCAGATTCACAGGGAATCTGGCACTTCAAGGTAGGCGGCGGTAGATCTCCTCAATCCGGTCCAAGACTGGAATCAGGACTCCTTCGTCAGTCTGCACTAGAAGATCTGACGAATTTACCACGGACGGAATCTCCTCGTCAAAGTGATCGGAACAAGTCCGATCACACGATCAACGGCGGCGGCGCGTGGAGGAGGGGCGGCGGCCGTGAGGTGATGGGAGGAAGAGGGGGCGGCGCTAGCTTGGGTTGGAGAGTGGTGTGTTGTTATGTTGTTTCCAATACAACCCTAGACCATGTATTAGTATAGGTGTGATAGGCTTGAACCGGCCCATTGGATCTGGGGCGGGCCCAGTCCAACATATGAACATTCGGTTCATCCCTATCACCGTGGCTTCATCATAACTCCGATCGATGATATGATCAGACCGATCTACACAGTTTCAAAAACTGAGTATTATGATGTGAAAACAATTTTTCTGACCACCTAGTCCAAAATTGCAGTTTAGCCCCTCAACTATGGGAAATCGCAATTTGACCCCTGTTGACTTTTAGGAAGTCGCATTCCCTAAATTCCTCCTCCTATGCTCAACTCATTGATCTCAGTTTCTATGCGGGAATCGTGAATCCAGTACTTGTGTGACCCTCAATGGTTCAGGGATACAGCTAGCCGTGGGCCCACAACCATTGCGACTCCAAAATCACAATTTCGGACTTGCCCATCGGATAATGGTAAAGCGCATAGCAACATCGCCCCATGATCCTCTAGGTATCACTGATAGTGCCTGCAAGAAACAGTTGGTCATGGTTAGCGTACAGTACGGTCCTTTTAACACATATATCCCTATCAGATCAACGACCATTGGTAAATCGAGAGTCGCTAGAGATCCAATAGCTATGCATACATCTTGGAGATCAAATAGTGACATCGCGAGTGTGAGAACCCGAAAATTCAGCTTTAAAAAAAAAAAAACGGGGTCAACGCGGGTCAACGGTACTGTAGATGCGACCAGTGGAAGAAGCTTGCAGCTGCTGGCGTACCACTACGACGTCGTTCGAGTTAGTTAAACGCCGCGTTTTGGATGCTGCGACTGGATGCTGCGACTGGATGTTGCGACTGGGTGACCAGCTGTGGATTGAGGAACCAGTCGAGGGAGCAACGCGACGTCGTTTAGATAAGTTGAAACGCTACGTTTCGAGGATTGCGTCTGGTACCAGTCGTGAGGAATCGGCCAGCTTTTGGTTTAGCTTGCGACTGGATTATTCAGCGCCTTGCAACTGGTAGTCGTTGCGAACGTATTTTTCTACCAGCTGTTGGAGTGAGACGATGTCGTTTTGTTTAGTTGCCACGATGTCGTCTGGTTGTTGAGACTGGTTTGTTGAAGGAAACGTGAGTACCAGTCGTAAGATGTCCTCCTGTTCACATCGACTGGATTGTTGAACAGCAGTCGAGAGACACCAGACTTTAGCTCACAACTTCACCAGCTGGAGACGCAGACTTCATCTTTCCCACGAAAAAAGTTAGAATTCCTCGACGCGCAGCAGATTTGCTGTACAGAAAGCCTCACCTTGGAAATTCGAAAAGACTCCTCACGCGTACAAGGCAAATTTCGCGCAGTAACCGTCGAATTAAGGGAAGTAATGGACAATTAAAACCCGTAAATCACGCACGCGTAACAGTCGACGTAATTAGGGGAATTAGAGGCCTTTAATGGCGGACGCTCGACTCCCCGCCTCGCCACCTATAAATACCGATCATAATAGCAGAATTCTCCACACAGTTTCGACACTCACAGCACTAAACTCTCACGCCAAAGTTCTGCAGCAGTTTCGCCAAATCCTGAGCCACGAGCCAGCGTAAGTTTGCGACGTGTTCAGAAGCTTTTGCTATCGGAGTTTTGGCGAGCCATTGTGCGAAGTTCAGCAGAAGTCGTTTTCCAGATTTCGTGCTACCAGGTTTTTCGGCCGAAGAATTAAAGAGTAAATGGGCTTTTTCTAAGTAATATATTCGTTTGATATATGTATATATATATTATTCAGTCAAAAGTTCAGTTTTTTTTCGAATACTGTTCGAGCACCTTTTTGTTCAAACCTCTGTTTCGTGTCAAAATCCGCTCTCACTGATCTTTGCTGTCGTTATATGGGTTTACGAAATATTTCGGATTTCTGGGTTACTGTGTGTAACTAATGGCCTCGACCCCTTAGAGGAGAAAAACTTAGGGACTGATCAGTAAACCATAGACACGATTCTGTCGTTATATGGGTTTATGGAATATTTCGGATTTCTGGGTTACTTGGTGTAACTAATGGCCTCGACCCCTTAGAGGAGCAAAACTTAGGGACTGATCAGTAAACCATAGACACGAAGTAATAATCAGTGCTATCTGTCAGGCTACGCTATCTGTTATGCTATGCTTTGCTCTGCTATGCTATGCTCTGTTATGCTATACTTTGCTCTGTTATGCTATGCTCTATTCGGTCTAAACTCTGTTATGAGATCCGTTATTCAGTATATGTATAAGTATGCTTTGTATGCTCGAATGGTATCCCCCACTTGCTGAGTGTTTCCCCAAACACTCACCCCTTACTTCTCCACCCAGATAAGAATGAAGACGCTATCTGTTATGCTATGCTTTGCTCTGCTATGCTATGCTCTGTTATGCTATACTTTGCTCTGTTATGCTATGCTCTGTTCGGTCTAAACTCTGTTATGAGATCCGTTATTCAGTATATGTATAAGTATGCTTTGTATGCTCAAATGGTATCCCCCACTTGCTGAGTGTTTCCCCAAAAACTCACCCCTTACTTCTCCACCCAGATAAGAATGAAGAGCAGGCAGAAGAAGAAGAGCAAGAACAATTCTGGGGCTGGTGAAGATTTAGATTTTCGTTTGATTATGTATTTTTCGCTTCCGCATTCCGTTATTTAAAAATATTATATTCCTCTGGGCGAGGGAGAAATAGACGATGAATAGAATATATTTTTGCGTTGTATTCAATTCTTTTTTCGAATAAATAAAGCTGGGAAATGGTGGGAAGCAGTTGAGCCCACCATGACTGCCAATGGACAAGCTATGACGTGGCAGAGGTTTCGAGAAGCATTCTTGAAACAGTACTTTCCCACGGAAGTACGAATGCAGAGGCTCAGCGAGTTCGAGACCTTCACTCAGACCGCAGACATGTCGGTTGTAGAGTATACCTCCAAGTTCAATTCGTTGGGCACCTACGTCCCAACGATTATGGTGGATAATACTCTCAAGCTGCACCGATACAAGAGAGGTCTAAACAGCCGTATCCAGTCAGCCCTCGCAGTTTACCAAGCCACGAGTCTTGAAGACTTGATGGGAGCTGCAATCCGCGCTGAGACTGACATAAAGAGGCGGGAAGCGGACAATGAAAACAAGCGCCCCCTCAATGCTCAGACTTCGCAAGGTGGGCCTAGGAACAAGCGGCCAAACTTTGGCAACCGCGGCTCAGCTCCTACACAGAGTAACCCAGCAGTGCCCACTTGCTCCACCTGCGGCCAACGTCATCCTGGAGACTGTTGCAAGCAGAGCGGTGCATGCTTCAAGTGTGGAAAGTTGGGCCACCGAATTGCGGATTGTCCGGAAAACCAAGGCGCAAAGGCTGGATCGAGCAATGCGGCTCCGAGAAAGCCCAAGCCTAGGGAGGATAAACCCAATGCTCGTGTGTTCGCAATGACGCAGGAAGAAGCTGAAGACGCCAGCGACGTGGTGACAGGTACCATTTTCATCAACAAGCTGCCTGCTTATGTGTTGTTTGATTGTGGTGCTACGCATTCGTTCGTGTCTAGGAGGTTTGCTAAGAAGTTAGGGTTAGAGCCTGAAATTCTATCTGAACCCTATAGAGTAGCAACTCCTACCAATACTACCATCGAAACACATAAACTCCATCGAGACTGCGAGTTATCGATCAGCGATAGCCCATTTTTTTGCAAACTTGATACAACTCAACATGGTCGAGTTTGATGCCATCTTAGGAATGGATTGGCTATCTAAACACCATGCACTAGTAGATTGCCGAGTTAAGAGTGTGAAGCTCCAAATCCTCGATCGAGAAGAATTGGTATATCACGGCAAGAACAAGGAGCGAAAGTCCCTACTTTCTGCGGCCCAAGCATGGACAGCCATGAAGACCGGAGCAGAAGTTTTCTTGGTGAAAAGAGATGTTGCTGACTTTGTCGCAAGATGCCATGTATGCCAACAAGTCAAGGCCGAACATCAAAGACCTGGAGGATTGTTACAACCACTAGAAATTCCATAATGGAAGTGGGAAAACATATCCATGGACTTTGTAGTTGGTCTACCGAAGACAAGACTAGGCCACGATGGAATATGGGTAATCGTGGATAGGTTAACAAAATCCGTATATTTTCTATCTGTCCGAATGAACTACGGCTTGGACAAGTTAGCTTCGTTGTACATGGACAACATCGTCAGGCTGCATGGAGTTCCAACAAGCATTCTGTCAGATAGGGACCCAAGGTTCGTATCTCGTTTCTGGAAGAGCTTCCAAGAAGCCATGGGAAGTAAGGTTACTCTCAGTACTGCTTATCACCCGCAGACAGATGGACAAACTGAGAGGACCATCCAGACCCTAGAAGACATGCTGCGGACTTGCACATTAGACTTCGGTAGCAATTGGAGTGAACATCTACCCCTAATAGAGTTCGCATACAACAATAGCTACCACAGCAGCATAGGGATGGCACCATATGAAGCCCTCTATGGCCGGAAATGTCGATCGTCGCTATATTGGGATGAAGTTGGAGAGAAGGCTATCACTGGACCTGAGCTCGTTCAAGAGACAGTGAAAAAGGTAGCCATTATCAAGGAGAGACTGAAGGCGGCCCAGGATCGTCAGAAGAGCTGGGCAGATCTAAGGAGAAGACCTTTGACATTCGAGGTAACATCTACCCCTAATAGAGTTCGCATACAACAATAGCTACCACAGCAGCATAGGGATGGCACCATATGAAGCCCTCTATGGTCGGAAATGTCGATCGCCGCTATATTGGGATGAGGTTGGAGAGAAGGCTATCACTGGACCTGAGCTCGTTCAAGAGACAGTGAAAAAGGTAGCCATTATCAAGGAGAGACTGAAGGCGGCCCAGGATCGTCAGAAGAGCTGGGCAGATCTAAGGAGAAGACCTTTGACATTCGAGGTAGGAGAAAACGTGTACCTTAAGGTTTCCCCAATGAAAGGTGTAGTCCGATTCGATAAGGCCGGAAAGCTAAACCCCCTGTATGTTGGACCCTTTGAGATATTGGAGAAAGTAGGAACGCTTGCCTACAGACTGGCCTTACCACCCAGTATGTCGAGAATCCATAATGTCTTCCATGTATCTCAACTAAGGAGATATATCTCAGACTCTAGTCATGTTCTTGATGAAGGGCCACTTCTTGGGGAAGGAAATCTAACCCAAGGACTGAATTATGAAGAAGTCCCAATTAGAATCATGGACAGAAAGGACCAGGTACTCCGACGAAAAACGATCCCTTATGTCAGGGTCCAGTGGTCCAACCACACCAAAAGAGAAGCCACGTGGGAAATGGAGGAAAAGATGCGAAACCAATATCCCTACCTTTTCGATAATCAGAGTAACCAGAGTTTCGAGGACGAAACTTCTTTTAAGGAGGGAGGGATGTGAGAACCCGAAAATTCAGCTTCAAAAAAAAAAAAAAAGGGGTCAACGCGGGTCAACTGTACTGTAGCTGCGACCAGTGGAAGAAGCTTGCAGCTGCTGGCGTACCACTACGACGTCGTTCGAGTTAGTTAAACGCCGCGTTTTGGATGCTGCGACTGGATGTTGCGACTGGGTGACCAGCTGTGGATTGAGGAACCAGTCGAGGGAGCAACACGACGTCGTTTAGATAAGTTGAAACGCTGCGTTTCGAGGATTGCGTCTGGTACCAGTCGTGAGGAATCGGCCAGCTTTTGGTTTAGCTTGCGATTGGATTATTCAGCGCCTTGCAACTGGTAGTCGTTGCTAATGTATTTTGCTACCAGCTGTTGGAGTGAGACGATGTCGTTTTGTTTAGTTGCCATGATGTCGTCTGGTTGTTGAGACTGGTTTGTTGAAGGAAACGTGAGTACCAGTCGTAAGATGTCCTCCTGTTCACATCGACTGGATTGTTGAACAGCAGTCGAGACACCAGACTTTAGCTCACAACTTCAGCAGCTGGAGACGCAGACTTCATCTTTCCCACGAAAAAAGTTAGAATTCCTCGACGCGCAGCAGATTTGTTGTACAGAAAGCTTCACCTTGGAAATTCGGAAAGACTCCTCACGCGTACAAGGCAAATTTCGCGCAGTAACCGTCGAATTAAGGGAAGTAATGGACAATTAAAACCCGTAAATCACGCGCACGTAACAGTCGACGTAATTAGGGGAATTAGAGGCCTTTAATGGCGGACGCTCGACTCCCCGCCTCGCCACCTAAAAATACCGATCGTAATCACAGAATTCTCCACACAGTTTCGACATTCACAGCAATAAACTCTCACGCGAAAGTTCTGCAGTAGTTTCGCCAAATCCCTGAGCCACGAGCCTGCGTAAGTTTGCGACGTGTTCAGAAGCTTTTGCTATCGGAGTTTTCGCGAGCCATTGTGCGAAGTTCAGCAGAAGTCGTTTTCCAGATTTCGTGCTACCAGTTTTTTCGGCCGAAGATTAAAGATGATCAGTAAACCATAGATACGATTCTGTCGTTATATGGGTTTACGAAATATTTCGGATTTCTGGGTTACTGTGTGTAACTAATGGCCTCGACCCCTTAGAGGAGCAAAACTTAGGGACTGATCAGTAAACCATAGACACGATTCTGTCGTTATATGGGTTTACGGAATATTTCGGATTTCTGGGTTACTTGGTGTAACTAATGGCCTCGACCCCTTAGAGGAGCAAAACTTAGGGACTGATCAGTAAACCATAGACACGAAGTAATCATCAGTGCTATCTGTCAGGCTACGCTATCTGTTATGCTATGCTTTGCTCTGCTATGCTATGCTCTGTTATGCTATGCTTTGCTCTGTTATGCTATGCTCTGTTCTGTCTAAACTCTGTTATGAGGTCCGTTATTCAGTATATGTATAAGTATGCTTTGTATGCTCGAATGGTATCCCCCACTTGCTGAGTGTTTCCCCAAACACTCACCCCTTACTTCTCCACCCAGATAAGAATGAAGAGCAGGCAGAAGAAGAAGAGCAAGAACAATTCTGGGGCTGGTGAAGATTTAGATTTTCGTTTGATTATGTATTTTTCGCTTCCGCATTCCGTTATTTAAATTTTATTTTCAGATGTAAAAACGATCATATTTCGATTTTTAGTAGACTTGTTTGAGCTATGTTATGATGGCTTAATGTTTTACAATTTTTATAATTGTTTAATATTGCCGATGTCATGAGTCTCGGTCTCGGGGCGTGACAGCGAGTGCTACTAGGAAAACCCATTTACCAAAAACACATCCAGTACTCTGGCCAGAGATTTATCACACTATTATCTCCTCAGATAGCATAGGATATCCACGCATAAAAGCGAGCGGTGAATCCTCGACAACGAAGCATCGACTCCTACATGCATCGGGACCTCACCTGATCCCACCACCTAATGACCCCAAATGAGTCGGTAAACGGGTCAAAGTGAGGCACCTATCATGTAGAGTCTCAATGACCTTTCGAGTAGTGAGGACTAATCAGTACAACCAAGACCTCGGACTTATCCACTCGACAAATGGTAACCACTTGGAAAGTCCGAACGAGGGTAGTTCGATAGATCACCAGGTCACTATCCATCTGCATGCTCAGAACATCACAATGTTCCCTACCAATGAAACATGATACTTCACATCGCAGATGCTAGTATCAAGCTCGGGCGGCCTTATCCTCATTTTGACGGCCCAATCGACTAGGAACGAGTTCAGAATACACAGTGACTATTAGATGTGTTTCATGATAGCTATCATATCCACTATCACATATAACATACACTATGGTGCATTCTAGGTCTTTATCCAACACAATTGTTAACATTATAACATAATGAAAATAAAGAATGCCACGAAAGAAATGCGTATTTCATAAATAAAGATCGTTATACACAAGAGTCAATAAAGCCCACACGCCACAAGTTGGATAGTTGGGCATCTACTCTAACAGTGCACAATACAGAGTTAAAATCACGTAAAACATAGCGGAAGCACTTTAAAAAGTGGCTAAAATTTTTTGCTTTTGGCCTGACGAAGAAAACATAATTTTAAAATAGCACTTTAAAAAGTGTCAAAATATCCCAGTTTAATAAAAACATGCAAGGCTAAAAGACATAATACTACAGTATAGCATTTAACAAGTACCAGCCAGCTAATAAAACAACAGAAAACACAAAGCACAGGACACTCCCCGGCTAATAGAACTGATACATATATGCTATACGCTAGCTGGGACACTCTACACACCACCTGGGGCACCTCCAGCTGGATCAACACCAAGACCAGCGGAATAACCTGAGAGACCTGAACAACAAGCAAACAAACAAAACAACCAGCCCCGGAGGGAAATCGGGGGTCAAACCCCAGTACGAAGAGCAACATAATACAGCAATCAGATACAACATGCAATGTATCATGTCGTGCAAATGCATGAGCGGTACCAAGATCAACGGTAACAACCGGAAGGCCTAACGAATAGGAAACAACAACTGTGACACATCACCGAGCCTCGGAAGCGACCCGATCGCACCCAGTGGAAAATAGAGTGGCTCATCGTCAACACACGTCCGGGTGCCACCCGACGGGTCACGGAATTCTAATGTAACACAAACACCCGCCATCCTATATCCAGGTCACTACAACTGAGGGCTATGAGAACGGCTCACCGCACCCTCCAGATGCACTCAATCGTGGTTATTCAACACCGCACCGCACCACGAGAGAAGAGCTCCAACAGAGCAACATATCATGGTTATCAAAGGATTAAATGGCTCAATATGCTATGCAAATGCAGTATCATGCTCAGCGTGATGCATGTACGTGCAATGCCAGTAAACACACAACAAAGGCATTCAAATAATCGCATGCATAGCAACTCAACAGATAACCAAATCAGCAGGTCATACACCAGATAATTCAGCCAATAGACATGCATAACATACACAGCTTTCCCTCTACACAAACACTTGGCATAGCTATACAACACACATAATACATTCTCATTCCTAACTCAAAGCTGAATTATAAGCTCAATTCGTACCTTTACACGGCAAAACCTCAAACAGATTCTACCAAGGCACGGTACCAATGATCTGTTCGGCTCTGGTTCCTCACGGCTCATGGCTCACGGCAAAACTCCAAAAAGCTGTCCAGAAGTTCGAATCTGTTAAGGAACCTGGCAAAATCAGCTTAATTCGAGACTTCTACAATTTACTGCCTGCTATCAATAACTGAAATTTGATTCTACTGTCGAACGCAAGCTATACAGCAAGAACTAAGCTTAAAATGGCAAGAAATCGCTTACCCAGAAGCTCAAACAGGGCTGAGGAACTAACGACTGGAATCTGCGAAAATACACGAAACGGCAGCTACTTCGCTCCTCTCCAACACGTCGATCTAAAACTCCAAAATGGTAACAATCGAAAGCCCTGAGCCAGAAGAACTCAGTGCCGTAAATCTTGTGCCAAACAGCAACGTAGATCGACGAGAATATAAGGAAAAAGGGTTTCGTATGAACAGTAGACGACAAGGGTTAGCGAGGAAAACAAGGGAAATCGGGTTCGAGGAAAATACTCTAAGTGTTCACAAACACTGATATTTAAAATCCTCCAGCCAATCGCTACTGTTAAAGTACATGAGCGACGAAAACAAGTTTCTGTATCAGATTTTATCACCAAACAGATTTCTCGAACTTGGAACCAGCGCTCACACACAAATCTGAAACAAGCACTCTCACCCATCGAATACTCCGCAAACTTAATCGAAACGACGTCGCTGGCCACTGAAGCAGATTTCTCTCTTCGCAATTTCTCTCATCTGCGCGCTACTGCCAACAAATGTCTCTCATCAGTTAACACATCCGCCTTGACCAATCGTTGACATCTGAATTTACGCTAGCAATCAGATCCCTCAAATAACGAAACATCCTAAATAGAGAAACGACCACACAGCAGCGAAACAGATTCCACATACTAGCTTCACTCCTGATTAAGCGCCAGATTCCTCACAAGTCTGAAATTCGCGCTAGACAAAACATTACGCTCAAACAGATCTCTTATAATCAAAACGATATCGTAATAGCGAAACAGATCTCTGCGCTCGCACCGGCTGCTAACAACGCAAAGCAAAGTCGGTCAACGCAAAACGTTGACATCTGCTCAAAACTCTCACGCGCTAGAGGAATCTGAAACCTAGCACTAAACAACGCTTATTAGCTAAACGGCGTCGCTGAGGCATCGGGACACGTCATCACATCTGTCCTAAAGGCTACAACAGATCTCTATACTACTGAAGGCTAACGCACCAACCAGATTTCATCTCCAAGCGAGACATCCGAACCTGGAAACGACAGCGTATAGAGGCTCCCGCTATTACAAACAAACGACGTCGCAACAGAGACATCTGAAAGGATTCCAACACAACTGAAACAGATTTCAACTAATGCGCTACATCACCAGCAGTCAACTCCGCGGGGCTGACCAACACGTGGCATTCTCTCATTCTAGCGCACTATCACTAACAGATCCCTGTGATACGGCGTCGCATCACTCTCGCGCTACACTCAACAGATCTCTCTCGCGCATGAGCAGATCTCTCGTACTAGCGCTATGCCCATACGACACCGTTCCAACTTATTTAAACAACAATGTTTTACACTCGATAAAGAAACACACGGACAGACCTCTATACATAAGCACCATCAGATCTCTCCTCTGAACGCTAACGAGACATCTGAATTTCCACCAAACGACTCTTCATACCTCTCACGCTAACAAAACACATGGTAAACATCCAAGCGCCCAGCACCAACAGATCTCTCCACGAATCTGAACGCTGAACTCGAAAATATATGAACTTTCCAGAATTGTTCCAAACATGAAATCTGACCCAAAATTATTTACGGAGCCATCCAACTGAAAGCTGGACAACCAGATTTGTTCCACGCACAAACTTGAATTCCTAAAATCCGATTAATTCAACAAATTAATCTTTCTTAAATTTCGGGTCTCACATTCCTCTCCACCTTAAAAGATTTCGTCCTTGAAATCAAACAACAACTCTGGAATTAAACAAAGTCATCCTCGACATAGCCAACACTGGAAAGTTAAACAATGAGCAGAACATTCAAAAGCACTCCAACTCTCAATCGAAAGGCTACTAACCGCGAGTTCAAGATAACTAGGAGCACCTCTACAAACGATCAACTACTAAGAAGTAGCAATGAGCAGATAACTACAGAAATCCTGGAAATCAAATCTGCAAAAGCCACTCGACATGGCCTAACATTTGCTCTAACTTCACCTCAACAACTCATAGCATAAACGAATGGTCTGGTTCACTTCTCAATAGAAGCACACCATGCAAAGAAAATAATTCATGATGGCACTGCCAACTAAAAACAGAAACAAACTTTGCTACGATCTCCAAAAGATCCAACATAACACGAAGCTCATTGCACTACACTGCCCTGCCTAAAACAACTAATAATCAAAGGACAAGTTACAATGCGCAATGTCAAGAAGGGATCGATACAAAGAACAACCAGTTACCAACTGGGTAGGAAAAAAACTCAAATCTGAAAAAAACAAAACACAAGAATGAAAGGCTGTTCCAACATAGATGAGGACACACTCCACTCATCTCGGATTCGGTCTCTCAAATATCCCTTCCTAAATTCCTCGCTAGCCAAAACAGTCAAATTGAGGGTCTAGTCCCGCTCATTCCATCAGTATTCAACACAAAAGAAGGATCTGATTCGCAATTTCCTCGGCTTGAACACATAAAACACACTACGTGTCCATAACAGCACAGCCCGTACTCGCAAATCGCACACCAAAGATCCAATTTACCCCAAAACATTCAAAAAACCTGATGAATCTAAGAGCGGACCTACCCTTAATTCTCAAATCCAGCAAGATCTAAGAAGGAGAATTTCGCAAGAAACACAAGGTACACAAGCAGAGGTTCAAAAGTCCATACCTAACAAGCACAATCTGGTTATAGGTCACGCTCACCCACCGTTCTCAAAGGAACCAGATCTCTTTGGTCAACCACCTACTGCTCAACCTCTGATGAAAACCACTAAATCCTTCACATTTCTTTTAATCGCTAAGCAAGATTTGTACTTCCGGCAGTACAAAATCCCAAAGAAGGTTATACCAAACCTCTCTTGGCAACGAATTCCACACCAAAAACTCTATCAATCCTTGGTATGGTCTCTCAAATTAAGCATCTGATCAGGCAGAAACGATAAACTCGCAGTCCCTGAAGACCCAATACATCCAAAGACTCTTCCAACTCTGGAATAAAAAGCTTAGAGTACCTATTAGCCACTACAGATACCAGAAGATTACGCGATCTTGCTGCAGAATCGCCACAAAATCCTTTTGCTAGTTTCCTAGCATAAACCTTAGCGCCAAGACAAAACGGGCTAATACAGACAATCCAACAGTCATACTTTTACTATACGCGCTAAAATGGCACTCGGAACCAACAAGGAAGCTCTACAAGACTACCAAATACTCGAAAGCATCTTGAGATACTCACCGCTATTAGCACTGCTGGACGGGCCTTCCAACAAATCATCAGTAGCGAGCTTCTCTCGCGCAGGCAGACGCTAAACTCACATCTGAAATCTTTAACTAGCTCCAGCCAAAAGCAATATCAGGCAAACAAGCCGGACTGAGTGAATACAGAACTCGCTAATCGCTCTCCACCTTAAAATGCACCCCAGAACTCCAAGGTAACCACAAAAACCTCCAGCGCCAAGACAAAGGTGGGGCATCTGATCTAGCAAGGTCTCCACTAATCGGAAAACACCTAAGCCTTGTTGAATACAATGGAAGGGACTACAACAGAAACAGGGAGTCCACAGGAGCTCAACAACTCAAGGCTGATCAACAATCGAAAGCAAAGATCAACAAAAAGATGTAGCCACGGTGCGTGTACAAGCGTATGAGAATCACCCACTCATCTTTACACCACACCCGATTACCAGATGCATCAAACAGCTCAACCTGCCATTGCTCAACCCATGAACTGTGGTAGTTAACCACTCGGCGTAGGTGGCAAACAAATCCCAGCAGGGAGATGAGAGTGCGGTATCGCCGCTCGCCCTCGCATCCTGGTAAGGAAAAAACAGCAACAACAAAGCACGGCTACAACAGCTGAACTGAACAGGATAAAACAAGACACGATTATGCGAATTGGAGTTCAACATCTGGATGCACGCAACTCGAAAAACATCTCAACCTCCTGAGACTACAACAATAAGGACCAACCTAGTTCAAAGCAACAATTGCACAGGGGTCAATGGAACTCACTAAGAAAACTCAACAGATAGAGACGCAAGAGACACAGCTCAACAGCTGGAGATATAACAACAGAGACAATCCTCAGCTGGAGAAACAAAGCCCACCGCAACAACTCAATAGCCGAAGGCCTAAGATCTCAGGCGCACTCAACAGCTGGAAAACATGGGGCTCGCGAATCAACTCCACAGCTGGGGACACAACCAGCAGAAAGCCAATGGAGTTCAAAATACCTCAATTCTGCTGTCCGGACGAAAGAAATCAAAGAGGATACGCACAGTGCTAAAGATTACAAGGGAATCAGGAGAATCTCAACTGAAACACATGAGGGAAGAAGTCCTCGAACAAGGGAGATCACCAATCCCAAACTAAAGTTCGGATATCGCAATCACAAACAAGTAGTAGCTATCCTCTCAACCAAGGGAATCCAAAAACTCCCAAGACCAAACAACTTTCCTACCAAAACTTACTAACCTAACTCAGCGTCACTCACGGAACGACAACTTCTCCACCGGCAGGAGTAACAAGGACACGACATTACACAACAAGATGGGGCGGAAACAACCCTCGCACACCACCAAAACAATCAAGTACAATCATAAACTAGTGCGATGCCCACGCGTCAAACTAAACTCACACAGAGTTAACAAGTAAAGAACATCTACCTGAAAAACCTTCTCCGGTCAAGGCATCATTTCACTCTACAGTTGTCGCGTCCACCTGAGTTGGCTGAAGTCCCGATTGCTCTGATAGAGAAAGCTCTCTAGCATTAGACGTCTCTAGAGGTTGAAATCTTGAGCGCTGGGACTGAAAAGGACGATACGGTCGCCTCGAAGAACTCCTAGTCAAATCCCGCTGTCCCAAAGTAGGACACACTCTAGGAAAGTGCCCAACCTGACCACAATTGTTGCAAGCGCCTCGAACTACAACGCATTGAGAAGGTCGATGCTTACCCCCACACTGACCACAAAATGACGCATTCAGTCTCACTCCATTAGAACCGCCAGAACTCGAAGAACTCGAACTGGATCTCTTAAAGCGTCTTCCTCTAGGTCTAAACCCTTGTCGACTCAAAGACTGCGGTGCCAAAGAAGGCTGGGAAGACGACGTTCTAGATGGCGCAGGCTGTCCCAAAGTAGGACACACTCTAGGAAAGTGCCCAACCTGACCACAATTGTTGCAAGCGCCTCGAACTACAACGCATTGAGAAGGTCGATGCTTACCCCCACACTGACCACAAAATGACGCATTCAGTCTCACTCCATTAGAACCGCCAGAACTCGAAGAACTCGAACTGGATCTCTTAAAGCGTCTTCCTCTAGGTCTAAACCCTTGTCGACTCAAAGACTGCGGTGCCAAAGAAGGCTGGGAAGACGACGTTCTAGATGGCGCAGGATCTACGCTCTGTCCTGTTGATTGCTGAACTCGAGTCTGACCAACTACAAGGCTTTCCATAAGATCAACCGCTCTGTTGACATCACTAGCAAAAGAGTGAAAGGCTGAAGACTGACTCTCACTATATCCCAAAGGAACACTCGGTTGAGAGGTATCCTCTCTATCAGCACTAACCAGAGTCCTCGAATCGACCACCGCTTGCCTACTAGCTCTACCTCTTCTCCTAGGCGGCATCTCTACAAGACACTCAAAGGTAAGCACACAAGCAAGTAATTCAAGTAGTCAAGCACAAACCAAAGAACCACTACTGTGCCTAGACTCACATGTGATCAAAGAAATCGAGCTTATCCCAGTTTAAGCTCTGATACAAAAAATGTCAGGCCTCGTGCACAATACAGATTTAAAATCACGTAAAACATAGTGGAAGCACTTTAAAAAGTGGCTAAAATTTTTCTCTTTTGGCCTGACGAAGAAAACATAATTTTAAAATACCACAATACATCAAAATATCCCAGTTTAATAAAAACATGCAAGGCTAAAAGCCATAACACAATAGTACATCATCAAATAAGTATCAGTCAACTAATACAACAACTGAATACACAAAGCACAGGACACTCCCCGGCTAATAGAACTGATACATATATGCTATACGCTAACTGGGACACTCTACACACCACCTGGGGCACCTCCAGCTGGATCAACACCAAGACCAGCGGAATAACCTGGGAGACCTGAACAACAAGCAGACAAACAAAACAACTAGCCCCAGATACGAAGAGCAACATAATACAACAATCAGATACAGCAGGCAATGTATCATGTCGTGCAAATGCATGAGAGGTATCAAGATCAACGGTAACAACCGGAAGGCCAAACGAATAGGAAACAACAACTGTGACACATCACCGAGCCTCGGAATCGACCCGATCGCACCCAGTGGAAAATAGAGTGGCTCATCGTCAACACACGTCCGGGTGCCACCCGACGGGTAACGGAATTTCTAGTGTACACAAACACCCGCCAGCCTCTATCCAGGTCACTGCAACTGAGGGCTATGAGAACGGCTCACCGCACCCTCCAGATGCACTCAATCTGTTAGAGTAGATGCCCAACTAGCCAACTTGTGGCGTGTGGGTTTTATTGACTCTTGTACAAACGATCTTTATATATGATATTCGAATTTTCTTATATAGCATTCTTTACTTTCATTATGTGTGTAATGATTTACAATTGCGTTGAGTAAAGGCCTAGAATGCACTGAAGCGTATGTTAGATGTGATAGTGGGTATGACGACTATCATGAAACACATCTAATAGTCGCTGTGTATTCTGAACATGTTCCTAGTCGATTGGGCCGTCAAAATGAGGATAAGGCCGCCCGAGTTCAAGACTACTATCTGCGATGCGAAGTACCATGTTTCATTGGTAAGCTCAATGTGTTGAGCACGAGAAGAGGATTTCGGGAAGTGCGACTTCCTAAAAGTCAACAGGGGTCAAACCGGGGTTTCCCGCCGTTGAGGGGCAAAACGGTCTTTTTGCACTGGGGTTCTGAAAAATGGTTTTTCAGATCATATTTTTCAGTTTTGGAAACTGTGTCGATCGGTCCGATCTTATCGGCGATCGGAGTTATGATGAAGTCTCGGTGTTGGAAATGAACTGAATGTTCATTGTTGGACCCGGGCCCATTGGGCCGGTCCAAGTCCAACACTCTATTTAATTGATGATTAGGCTTCATAACAACACAATTAACTCACAACTCCACTACTCTCAAAACCCTAAGCACACGCCGCCCCCTCTCTTCTTCCTCGCCGCCGCCGTGCGCCGCCCGCCGCCGCCGCCACTTCGCCGGAAATTGTTCCGACCTAGTTTTTCGAGGAGAATCCGTTCGTGCTGATCTCGTCAGGGCTTCTAGTGCAGCCTGACGAAGGAGTCTCGGATCTGGTCGTGGACCGGATTGGCGTAAACTACCGCAATCTACCGAGAAGAGCCGGATTATTGTAATCACGGTTGGAGCCAGGCACAAGTTCCAGCGAGGTAACACGCTTAAACATCCTATGAATGTCGTAGTACGTTGATAGTTTTTCGTATTGATCACCTCCCGGTTCTCTGTTTATTATTCTTCCGCTGCCTAGCCGGGGGGCGGATCCGGATCCCCAACAGTGGTATCAGAGCCAGTGTTTCCCGGATCTGATCAATACGATTATGCCATAATTGTATCTAATGTTAATTTTTCAGATCGGAAAGATCAAAATTCGATTGATCTCGGCCACAGCACCGCCGCATGCGGCGGCGCCCCTCCACGCACGCTTGTGCGCGAGCGGTCGCACCGTTGCTACGATTTCGCGCGACGCGTCGTTGCTTCTTTCTCGCATGGAGGCCGACGGGTTAGCGCAACGATCGGCACACGGTGGATGCTGTCGTGCACGCTGATTGCGCGAAGAAGATCGATGCGCCGCCGGCTATTGCATGCAAGTCGTGCAACATGCGCAAATTGTTGCGCAGGTCTTCAGCGGCGACTTGCGCGCTCTGTCGCTCGTCGCGGGCGATGGCCACAGGCCATGGCGCAATCTGTTGCGCCACGATCGACATGTGATAGCGCGTTGAAGGGGCTGAGCGCCGCTGTTGGCGCGGCCGTGCGTCGCGCTTGGCGCGACGTCGAGCGCGGCCGCGCGCGCGAGTATCGTGGTGGCGCCGCCGGCCGGCCGCCGCTCCGGCGATGATCCGGCGAGTTTCCGGCGATGTCGTGACGGCTGGTCTGAATTCTTTTAGGGTTTAGTTCGGGACTGTCCCGGGCAGCCCGTGAAGTTTTCGGGCCGGCATGCGATGTCGGGCCTGATTTTGATCGATTTTGAAATTTTAAGTTTTTGGGCCTAAAATTGTTTTAAACCCAATATTGATACAATTAAAATTAGTAAAATGTGATTTTAATTATGAAATGTGATTTTATAATAAAATATGATTTTGTTGATTAAAATTTGTTTTATCGGCAAAATACGATTTTATTATAAAATACGATTTCGTAATTAGAATATGATTTTACGATAAATAATTAGATTATTTAAATTATGCATGTTAATTAGATTAATTGCATGATTGGGGTGATCGAGAGCCGTAAAATGTGATTTTAATTATGAAATGTGATTTTATAATAAAATATGATTTTGTTGATTAAAATTTGTTTTATCGGCAAAATACGATTTTATTATAAAATACGATTTCGTAATTAGAATATGATTTTACGATAAATAATTAGACGAGGTCTTAGTTGTACTGATTAGTCCTCACGACTCGAAACGTCATTGAGACTCTACATGATAGGCGTCTCACTTTGACCCGTTTGCCGACTCACTTGGGGTCATAAGGCGTCGGGATTGGGTGAGACCCCGATGCATGTAGGAGTCGATGCATCGTTGTCGAGGATTCACCGCTCGCAGACATGCGTGGATATCCTATGCTATCTGTGGGGATAATAGTGTTCAAATCTCTGGCCATAGTACTAGAAGTGTTTTAGGTAAATGTGTTTACCTAGTTACACTCGCGATGTCACTATTCTGATCTCCAAGATGTATGCATAGCTATCAGATCTCTAGCGACTCTCGATTTACCAATGGTCGTTGATCTGATCGGGATATATGGATTGAAAGGACCGTACTGTACGCTAACCACGACCGACTGGTTTTTGCAGGCACTATCAGTGATACCTAGGGGATCATGGGGCGTTGTTGCTAGACGCTTTACCATGATCCGTTGGGCAGGTCCGGAATTGTGATTCCGGAGCCACAATGGTTGTGGGCCCACGGCTAGCTGTATCCCTGTACCATTGAGGGTCACACAAGTACTAGATTCGAGATTCCCACATGGATACTCAGCTCAATGTGTTGAGCACGAGAAGTGGATTTCGGGAA
>KV000495.1:645733-674435 GCA_001598015.1 Dorcoceras hygrometricum | reverse complement strand
CGTGCTGATCTCGTCAGTGCTTCTAGTGCAGCCTGACGAAGGAGTCTCGGATCTGATCGTGGACTGGATTGGCGTAAACTACCGCAATCTACCGAGAAGAGCCGGATTATTGTAATCACGGTTGGAGCCAGGCACAAGTGCCAGCGAGGTAACACGCTTAAACATCCTATGAATGTCGTAGTACGTTGATAGTTTTTCGTATTGATCGCCTCCCGGTTCTCTGTTTAGTCAGGGCTTCTAGTGCAGCCTGACGAAGGAGTCTCGGATCTGGTCGTGGACCGTATTGGCGTAAACTACCGCAATCTACCGAGAAGAGCCGGATTATTGTAATCACGGTTGGAGCCAGGCACAAGTGCCAGCGAGGTAACACGCTTAAACATCCTATGAATGTCGTAGTACGTTGATAGTTTTTCGTATTGATCGCCTCCCGGTTCTCTGTTTATTGTTCTTCCGCTGCCTAGCCGGGGGGCGGATCCGGATCCCCAACACAATCGTGGTTATGCAACACCGCACCGCACCACGAGAAAAGAGCTCCAACAGAGCAACATATCGTGGTTATCAAAGGATTCAATGGCTCAATATGATATGCAAATGCAGTATCATGCTCAGCGTGATGCATGTACGTGCAATGCCAGTAAACACAAAACAAAGGCATTCAAATAATCGCATGCATAGCAACTCAACAGATAACCAAATCAGCAGGTCATACACCAGATAATTCAGCCAATAGACATGCATAATTTGTTAGAGTAGATGCCCAACTAGCCAACTTGTGGCGTGTGGGTTTTATAGACTCTTGTATATTACAATCTTTATTTATGAAATACGCATTTATTTATGGCATTCTTTATTTTCATTATGTTTATAATTTTAACAATTGTGTTGGATAAAGACCTAGAATACACCATAGTGTATGTTAGATGTGATAGTGGATATGATGGCTATCATTAAATACATCTAATAGTCACTGTGTATTCTGAATTCGTTCCTAGTCGATTGGGCCGTCAAAATGAGGATAAGGCCGCCCGAGCTTGAGACTAGCATCTGCGATGTGAAGTACCATGTTTCATTGGTAGGGAACATTGTGATGTTCTGAGCATGCAGATGGATAGTGACCTGGTGATCTATCGAACTACCCTCATTCGGACTTTCCAAGTGGTTACCATTTGTCGAGTGGATAAGTCCGAGTCTTGGTTGTACTGATTAGTCCTCACTACTCGAAACGTCATTGAGGCTCTACATGATAGGCGTCTCACTTTGACCCGTTTGCCGACTCACTTGGGGTCATTAGGCGGCGGGATTGTGAGATCCCGATGCATGTAGGAGTCGATGCTTCGTAGTCGAGGATTCACCGCTCTCTTACATACGTGGATATCTTATGCTATCTGAGGAGATAATAGTATATAAATCTCTGGCCAGAGTACTAGAAGTGTTTTAGGTAACTGGGTTTACCTAGTTACACACGCGATGTCACTATTTGATCTCCAAGGGTCACACAAGTACTGGATTCATGATTCCCGCATGGAAACTGAGCTCAATGTGTTGAGCACTTGAGGAGGATTTTAGAGAGTGCGACTTCCTAAAAGTCAACAGGGGTCAAATTGCGATTTCCCACTGTTGAGGGGCAAAACTGTCATTTTGGACTAGGTATATGAAAAATTGTTTTTTGCATCATAACGTTCAGTTTTGGAAACTGAGTCGATCGGTCCGATCTGATCGTCGATTGGAGTTATGATGAAACCGTGGTGAATTAAACGAGCCTAATGTTCATATGGACCTGGGTTTGACCCAAGTCCATTGGGCCGGTTCAAGCCCATCTACCATCTTTATTAATTAAGTTGGTTAGGGCTTAATGAAACACACAACATAACTAAAACCGTAGCCTCCATATACACTCTCGGCCGCCCCCTCTCCACAACCTTATGCACGTCGCCGGCCGCTGCCTTGCGCCGTCGTGTGCCGCCGCCGTCCGCCGCCCGCTTCGTGATCGGACTTGTTTCGATCACCACGACGAGGTGATTCCGTCCGTGGAAAAATCCGTCAAGTCTTCTAGTGCAGATTGACGGAGGAAGATTGATTCCGGTCGTGGACCTGATTGGAGGATCTACCGCCGCCTACCGAGAAGAGCCAGATTTTCCCTGTGAATTTCTGGTTGGAGCCAGGCGCCTAGACGCCAGAAAGGTAACAAATCTATGAACACCCTATGAATGTTTGTAGATTTACATTGATGTATTGAACGCTTTCCGGGGTTTTTGATTTCCGCTGCGCCCCCGAGAAACGGGATCCGGATCCGCCACCGTATGCCAACATAATATACACAGCTTGCCTCTACACAAACACTTGGCATAGCTATACAACACACATAATACATTCTCATGCCTAACTCAAAGCTGAATTATAAGCTCAATTCGTACCTTTACATGGAAAAATACCTCAAACAGATTCTACAAAGGCACGGTACCAACGATCTGTTCGGCTCTGGTTCCTCACGGCTCACGGAAAAACTCCACAAAGCTGTCCAGAAGTTCGAATCTGTTAAGGAACCTGGAAAAATCAGCTTAATTTGAGACTTCGACAATTTAATGCCTACGGTCAATAACTGAAACCTGAACGCAAGATCTACAGCAAGAACTAAGCTTAAAATGGCAAGAAATCGAAACGACGTCGCTGGCCACTGAAACAGATTTCTCTCTTCGCAATTTCTCGCATCTGCGCGCTACTGCCAACAAATGTTTCTCATCAGTTAAAACAGCCGCGTTGACCAATCGTTGACATCTGAATTTACGCTAGCAATCAGATCTCAAATAACGAAACATCCTAAATAGCAAAACGACCACACAGCAGCGAAACAGATTCCTCATACTAGCTTCACTCCTGATTAAGCGCCAGATTTCTCACAAGTCTGAAATTCGCGCTAGACAAAACATTACGCTCAAACAGATCTTTTATAATCAAAACGATATCGTAATAGCGAAACAGATCTCTGCGCTCGCACCAGCTATTAACAACGCAAAGCAAAGTCGGTCAACACAAAACGTTGACATCTGCTCAAAACTATCACCCGCTAGAGGAATCTGAAACCTAGCGCTAAACAGCGCTTATTAGCTAAACGGCATCACTGAGGCATCGGGACACGTCATCACATCTGTCCGAAACGCTACAACAGATCTCTATACTATTGAAGGCTAACTCACCAACCAGATTTCATCTCCAAGCGAGACATCCGAACCTGGAAACGACAGCGTATAGAGGCTCCCGCAATTACAAACAAACGACGTCGCAACAGAGACATCTGAAAGGAGTCCAACACAACTGAAACAGATTTCAACTAATGCGCTACATCACCAGCAGTCAACTCCGCGGGGCTGACCAACACGTGGCATTTTCTCACTCTAGCGCACTATCACTAACAGATCCCTGTGATACGGCGTCTCATCACTCTCGCGCTACACTCAACAGATCTCTCTCGTGCATGAGCAGATATCTCGTACTAGCGCTACGCCCATATGACACCATTCCAACTTATCTAAACGACAACGTTTTACACTCGATAAAGAAACACACGGGCAGACCTCTATACATAAGCACCATCAGATCTCTCCTCTGAACGCTAACGAGACATCTGAATTGCCACCAAACGACTCGTAATACATCTCACGCTAACAAAACACGCGCTAAACATCCAAGCGCCCAGCACCAACAGATCTCTCCATGAATCTGAACGCTGAACACGAAAATATATGAACTTTCCAGAATTGTTCCAAACATGAAATCTGACCCAAAATTATTTACGGAGCCTTCCAACTGAAAGCTGGACAACCAGATTTGTTCCACGCACAAACCTGAATTCATAAAATCCAATTAATTAAACAAATTAATCTTTCTTAAATTTCGGGTCTCACAAGAACTGCACCTAAACCTCTCAGGAAAGCATCTGTATACACTACAAACTCCTCCTGCTCCACTGGAATCGCTAATACTGGCACTGAAGTGAGGGCCTCTTTCAACTGATCGAAGCTCCTCTGACACTCGGGACTCCACACGTATTTTGCATTCTTCTTGGTCAGGTTGTCAAGGGCACTGAAATCGAAGAGAAGCCCTTGATGAACTTACGGTAGTATCCGGCTAAACCAAACAAACTGCGAATCTCTGCTGCATTCTTTGAAATCCCCCAGTTCTGTACTGCCTCCACCTTCGATGGATCGACAAAAATCCCATCTCTAGAAATGATATGCCCCAAAAACACCACCTGCTCAAGCCAAAAATCGCACTTGCTGAACTTAGCATACAATCTGTGCTCTCTCGACGTTTGCAGTGCGGTCTGTAAATGCTGTCTATGCTCCTCTAAGCTCCTCGAGTAGACTAAGATGTCATGGATGAATACGATGATGAACTGGTCTAAGTACTGTCTGAAGACCCTGTTCATCAAATACATGAAGATCACTGGGGCATTCGCCAGTCCAAACGACATCACCAAAAACTCGTAGTGGTCGTAACGTCCGAAATGCAGTCTTGGATACATCTTCCTCTCTGACCCGGAACTGATGGTACCCAGACCTCAAATCAATCTTGGAGAAAATCGAAGCTCCCTGCAACTGATCAAAACAATCCTCGATCCTCGGAAGTGGGTACTTGTTCTTCACGGTAACTCGGTCCAACGCCCGGTAGTCTATACACAACCTCATACTACCATTCTTCTTCTTCACGAACAGACTGGTGTGCCCCAAGGAGAAAAGCTAGGGCAAATAAATCCCTTGTCGAGCAACTCCTGAATCTGCTCCTTCAGTTCTTTCATCTCGGTAGGATCCAGTCAGTACGGTGCCTTAGAGATTGGCACTGTACCTGGGACCAGCTCAATCGAAAACTCCACCTCTTGCTCCGGTGGAACTCCAACAACGTATCGAGGAAAACATCTGTAAAGTCCCTGACTACGTCCACCTAAGACAATAAAGGTCCTGCTGAATCCACCGAGGTGGTGACATTGGATAAGAACGTCTGACATACAAGATCAACTAGCTTCCTAGCCTGCAGAAAAGAGATAAACCTTTCTTCCGTGGTCACTTCGCTATTTTGAATAGGAAGGTCTCCTGTACTGGTGGCCTGATCGTCACTGACCTCTGATGGAAATCAATAACTGCTCCATTTGATCAACCAATCCATTCCTATAATGAGGTCGAATCCCTGCATCGGCAATACAATCAAGCCTGCCCTAACTGCATGATCCTGAAACACCATCACCAGTCCCTGAACCACACTGACCGTCGATAACTCCTGCCCTGACGGGATCGTCACTGCGAGAGCCACACCCAAGCTCTCCAGGGTAATGTTCATCCTCTAAATGAATGCATTCGAGATGAATGAGTGAGTCACTCCTGAATCTAGCAAGGCAATGGTTGTGACCTCTAAAAAAAGGATCCTGCTTGAAATCGAAATGTCAACATAGTCACACGTTTACAATAGATCCAGATCTCAAGAAACAGTTTAGACGCCTAACACTTTCTAGGTTCGCTAGTCCTACCCGTCTAAGTTCTCAAGGCAAGTCCTAGAAGGTCTAACAGTTCTACTTAGATTCCACCCAGCAACCTAAGGCATAGGGTCTTCTAACGGTACTCTACTCAACATGCAATTCAGATACATCAACTACCAAAATTCCAAAATCACGGAATGGTTGGGAATTCTAAAGTGGGATACCTGTGAAAAGTGTCGTATCTGGATCTGCAGCCTCCGCCTGCATCACATAAACACGGACAGTGGACTGTATCTTCTTAGGGAAATCCTTAGAAATATTCTTCGGCTCCTTGCAATGATAGCACCTGCCTGATCTTTCCATGCACGGTCCCAGGTCTAGGGGCACTGGCCCCCTACTGCTGTGGCCTCTGCTGGCCCTGTGGTCTGTGCTGCTGTGGTCCCTGAGGAGTTGGGCCCTTAGGAGGCCCCTGATATGGTCTCTTCACGGGCTGCTGCAAATACCGTCCGCTGGCAGGCTGCTGCAACTACCTCTTCCATTGGAAGTCATATCTCATGTCCTTCCGACCCCTCTCAGACCGATAAGATCGGTTAACTGTCGTCATGTAAGTAGTCACGTCCGCCATGTTGAGATCGTGGCGGATGTCTGGTCTCAGTCCATCAGTAAACTGTCTCAACTTATCACTCTCCACCAGCACAATCGAGGGCACAAAGAGATACCCCCGCTCGAACTTCCGGACATACTCGGCTACAGACTTTTCTCCCTAACAAAGACTCATGAACTCCCTAATCAGCTGACTCTGGGCATCCGCTGTGAAGTACTTCTCGAATAATACAACCTTGAACCACTCCCAGGTCAGGTCCTTCAAGACTAATCCGACCACTGCACCCTCCCACCAGAGTTCTGCATCTCCCTTCAGCATGAAAATGGCGCACCTAACCCTGTCCACATCCTGGAGACTCATATAAGAGAAGATGGTCTCCAGAGAACGGATCCACTCCTCAGAAACTAGTGGATAAGTAGTCCCAGCAAACTCCTTGGGTCCCTGCTTGTCGAACCATAAGACACGTCCTCCTCATGAGACTTACTGGATCGCTCCGACTGCCTCTCTAATAGGATCAATGGAATCGGAAATATAGTTAAAATGAGTTTAGGAGTTCAGAAGGGGGGAGGGGGTTGAATGAACTCCTTCTATTTTTATTTTTCGAAACCTTAAAATAGTTTTTACAAGCCTTCGCTTGACTCAGATCTGAGTGACCAGATCTGAGGCTCTCATCCCAAATCTATTTCTCGGTTAACAAGTATTGTGCGGAAAGAACCGATTAAACAGTGAACAGTTAACAATAAATACAATGCAAGTAAGTAAAAGATAGAGTGGAATTTGTTTCTAGAAGTTCGGATCTTAAATCCTACGTCTCCCCTTCTTCCTTTTCAGGAAGGTTCCACTAGAAGATTTGATGTATACAGCTTCTGTAGACACCCGATCACTTGAGCCTCGCTCACAGTGAACTCCTAGCAACTCCAAATACAAGGCAGAACACACTTTTGTTTACAATCAAATGATTTTTCGAACTGCTACAAGAAGCATGTTCGTTACAGACTCTAATCTGATTTTACAATGAACACAATACAATAGAGTTCTGTAAATCTTCTGGTTTCTTTACAATGAAACTTTTTACAAATGGAAACCAGAAGATATCTCGAAGATTATGTCTGATAAGAACCGAATGAAAATGTTCTTCGAGATTTTGAAGACTGGGATTCAAAATATTTTGCGAGAGATAGCGTTTGAAAGTTTGCGGAGAATTTTAATCGTTGAGAGAATCACCAGCGTAACCAGAGAGCTTCTCGTTTGAATTTCTTCAGCTATATATACATCTCCATCCTCAACGATCATAAATGAGCCAATAGACACAAACCTTGTTTGCATATCTTCATCGTATCAACGTATTAAATGATCCATTAATGCTACGCAAAGGTCTGTCTCAAGTTGTCAGAGCTTATTTGACTTTAGTACCCAAAATAGGTAAACATCGCATAGACCAACTCTGCGTCGTGCAAAGTATTCTTCAAATAGCTCTGAACTGAGTCTATTTCATACACTTTGTCTAATAGGATTTATACGATTGAATCTCGATCGTTGAATCCTTTGGAATGAATATCTGATGTAATCTGAAGCTCAAATATGTTTCGATATTGAGATTTGAAATCTGCTCTAAAAAATATAAGCTTTGATCTTTCTCCTTTATGAATATATCCCTTTTTCGCTCTCCAAAAACTGAATCTTCCCCCTTTTTGTCTAACAACATCTTATGATCTGAATCTCTTTTTATTTAACCTCTGAGTATCTGTATCATTTGTCAAATCTGAAGTTTCTCTCCTTTACACGTAACGTCAGCTCTTATCTCTATTCATATTTGAAATACCCTATTCTGATCTGAATCTCCGTTTGAAATCAGAACTAATGAGCTGTGAACTGAAACTGATATGTAACCTGATCTGAATTCTCTCATTTGTTCTGATAAGCTATCTTACCCATTATATATATACTGTTCCCAATCTCTCGGATTTGAAATGAAGCTTCTGTACAAAACCAGATAAGCTCTGATCTGAAATACTTCTGAACTGACTCAATACGCTTTGATCTGATATACTCATCTTGATAGCATGACGTCCATATCTGAAATTCTTACTTCCCCCGAAAGCACGATTACTAAAGATCTAGATCTTAGTCTTAGGTTCAGTTCTTAGTCTAGTTTTCGTTATCACAAAAACTTATAAATTTTATCTTAATAATTTCCCCTTTTTTGGTTATGACAAAACTTAGCAGCCTATGACTTAAATAGAGACAAAAATAAATTGCTCCAAGTCCGCTTTATATATATGATTAAAACGAGCTAAGTGTGAGGATTGAGATTCGAAAATTTGTGATTAATCGGTTAATCAGATTTGGTTTGGGATTAGTCACGGGAGTTATGGATTTTCGAATTTCAGATTTTTTTTAGAGTTGTTCAGATTCGAGTCTCTAGGAGCTATCAGGAGAAATCTGTGTTGAATTTGGAGTTGATTCGTTGAGTCTTTCGAAAGAGATCTGATTCCAGTAAGTATTCATATGTGAATACTCAGTTGAGGTGTTAGCGAGTGACATATGAGTAGTCGGGTATGGCGCGAGGAGTGATGCGTCGTCGTTTCATTATTTCAGATGTCTCTCTAATGGGTGAAATCAGTTTAGTGGCGTGACCAGATGTCAACATGGGTCAACGGTGCTGTTTAGCGAGCGAATGTAGAAGTGAGCATTAGCGTAGAGATGCCACGTGTTAATCAATGTTTCTGGGTTGACAAGTGGTGTTAGCGCTAGAATCTTATGAGTGATATAGGTGAGCGTGAGCAGCAGTGAGTGCTGGGATCTGTTTCAAGTGTGAGGCAGTGCGACGTCGTTTCGCTTTTGTGAGCAGGAACTTTAGTACGTCGTTGTTTTGATTAGTTACGCGTGTTAGAGTTAGCGAGGCAGATTTGTGCGAGCGCTGAGGACTTAAATTTGAGTTAGGAGCGTGAGCAGCAGTGAGTGCTGGGATCTGTTTCAAGTGTGAGGCAGTGCGTACGTCGTTTCGCTTTTGTGAGCAGGAACTTTAGTACGTCGTTGTTTTGATTAGTTACGCGTGTTAGAGTTAGCGAGGCAGATTTGTGCGAGCGCTGAGGACTTAAATTTGAGTTAGCGTAGATCCAGATTTGAGGACTTGTGCCTTTAGCGCTAGGATCTGTTGCTGAGATCTGATTTTACCGGTGATTGACTTCCACTGTAGAATTTGACGAGGGATTTTAGTACAAGTGTTTATCGACACTTAGCGTATGTTCGACCCCAATTTCCCTTTTCTTTCTCCCAGTGAAACCCTCGATAGGTACTGTTCACCGAACCCTTCTCCGGTAGATTGCCGTCGATTTCCGCCGTTGTTTGGAGCAAGACCGGTGGCGATGAACTCGTCTTGCTTAGCTCTTTTGATTGGTACCAGTTTAGAGTTGTAGATCGACGTGTAGGAGGAGCGTGGGGTGGTTGCGGTTCGAGTAACTTCGTGATTTCCAGTCGATGTTTTACCCCTTTCAGCTTTGAGCTTCTGGGTAAGTGTTTCCTTACTGTTTCAAACTTAGTTCTAGTTATTAGAACCTGAGTTGATAGGTAGAACCAGAATTGAGTTCTGACCGTAGACAGTAAGGTGTAGAAGTTCAGATTTGAGCTGAGTTTTGAGATGTCTTGACAGATTTGAGCTCCCAAGAAATTCCTGCTGTGTTTGTCGAGACCAGCGAAGGAGCAGATTAGAGAAGTCTTAGTTTGTCGTGTCCTGGTGAGATCTGTTGAAGTAGAATCTAAGCATTGAGGTACGATTTGAGCTTCTGATTACAGCTTTGACATAAGCGTGTAGTATTTTGGAGCATGAATGAGATTCTGTGTCTTCTGTGTTTTACGTGAAACAGATTTGGTTCATTGCTTGAATTTATGTTCTATTTTACATGAGTTAGGCATGTGGAAATCAGTATGAATTTCTTGGCATACATGCATACATATTGAGCCTGTTGATCGATTGAAACCTGAATGAGAGCCACGTTGTGATAGGCAGACAGATGTGTCGTGCCTGAAAGGTCCAACGCTATCATCGGAGTGGTGACCGACAGATTCGTCGTGTCTGAATACCACCAAGCTGTGATGGGTAATTGGGTGGCCAGCCCTGAATATCACGGACCGATGATTTCCACCGGCTGATTGGTTGTGCGTGGTATAGAGGCTCGCTTTTGAATTTCCAGCTGACTCGTTGGCCTAGATTGACCGATTTTTTACAGCTCTCATGCATTCATGTTTTGATTTATTGCATGTTTATGAGTTGCTGTTGTCTTAGTGCTCTTCGTACTGAGGTTTGACCTCGTATTTCTTTTCCTGCTTTTGTGTTCTTGGGTCTATGTTACCCGTTGCAGGAGCCGTAGGTGATCTGGCTGGACAGAGTGGAGCTTCAGCTAGTAGTTCCCCGTTTGGTTGAGTCCCAGTGTATTTATATTATGTACTGAACCAGGGGATGCCCTGAGTTTCTATGTATTCTGGGGGATCTGTTATTTAAGTTTGATTGATTACCTATTTGTTGTTGGATTTGAGTAAAACCTATTTTGAGTATGTATTATTTTGAATGACGATTTTGAGTTCAGGCCCATGTATTTCGAAAAAATAATTTTAAGCCATGTTTTTATGCTTCCGAGATATGTGCTTAATTGTGCTTTAATCATTGTTGATTAGCATGGGGCCTGACATTTTTGGTATCAGAGCTTAAACTGGGATAAGCTCGTTTTCTTTTTATCACACTCGAGTCTAGGCACAGTGTTTTGATTTGATTTATTGCTTGACTCTTTGACTTTTGTGATATGATATATGTCTCTGTGATGACCTGCTGTTAGTCTTACCTTGAGATTTGATTATATGCCGCCGAGGAGAGGTAGAGGTAGGACTGCTAGACGTACCGCTGAGGAGACTAGGGCCTCGGAGAGCGACGAGGATGTTCAGCAGGAGGTACCTTTGCGCCATAGAGAGAGACAGGCAGAGGTAGAGGATGTGACAAGACAAATAGACGAGATGGAGTTAGTTTTGGCCCGATTTCAGAGAACTAATCCCCCGAAGTTCACTGGCGCTGAGGGTGGTCTTTCGGCTGAAGGCTGGTTGGTGCATGTGGATGACTTGTTCGATACTTTGGAGTACACCGCAGAGCGGAGATTGAAGTTGGCCGTTTTTCAGTTGAGGGAGCATGCTCAACGTTGGTGGAAGGGTACTTCCGGAGTGATGAGAGAGACCGAAGTTCTAGTTTCTTGGGAGAGTTTATGTTCCGCGTTTCGACAGGAGTATACCCCAGAGACGTAATTCAATAACCGAGAGAGGGAGTTCGACAACCTGAAGCAAGGGAATTTGAAGTTTGCTGAGTATGGCAGATAGTTTTCTTCTATTCTGGCTTATATCCCTCATGTTTCTAGCCAGGAGCGAACGAAGAGGAACAAGTTTATTAAGGGATTGAGGCCGGAGTTGTTTCAGTTGGTGTTGGCTGGTGCCGAGGAGAGTTTGCTGGATGCGCCAACACAGGTTCCGATGATAGTTGGACGAGGCTACTTTCCTGCGCCTGAAGGTACGCATTCTTCTCAGTCTCCTCAGACTTCGCAGCAATTGAACCGTCAGAGGTTCAGGCCTCGTGGGAAACAGTTTAAGAAGAAATAGAATTCGAGTTCCTCTGGTTCTGTGAGCTCTGGTGGCAGTGGATCAGGAGGAGTATCTTGTGGACAGTGCGGTGGTAGGCACATGACTTCGCAGTGTCATGGAGTTCAGGGGACTTGCCACAACTGTGGGCAGGCTGGACAGTTTCTGAGAGTGTGTCCTTTGTTGAGGGGACAGTCTTCGGTTCCTTCGCAGCAAGGTTCGACTAGTGGTTCTTCGCAGAGGCCGCAACCTCCTGCCCAGACCTCCAACCCCATGAACCGTCTAGGTTTGGAGGACCTTCGAGACCTCAGTTTCCGGGACCGCAACAGACTCAGGTGAATGCCTTGTCGAGGGAGCAGGCGGATGAGGTACCTAGTGGAGTTATCGTAGGTACATGCTCTATCTTTGATTTTCCTGTGAGATTTTTATTTGTTACAGGAGCATCACACTCCTTTGTTTCTGCATTGTTTATGCATTAGTGTGGGTTGAGAGTTACCCCACTATGTGATGTTGTATCTGTGTCCACTCCTGCTGGTGTGTGGTTGTTGTCCCGTGAGATTGTGGTGGATTGTGTGATTCGGTTTGATCAGGATGTGATAGTGGCGAATTTGATATCGCTGGAGATGAGGGATTTTTATTGCCTCTTGGGAATGGATGTGCTGTCTGAGTATAGGGCGACTGTTGACTGTTTCCATGGTGTGGTGAGATTTCGCCCCGAGACGGGAGAGAAGTGGGATTTCTACGGTGCTGATTCGCGCTCGAAGATTCCACTTGTGTCCGCATGGAGATGTTTAGTCTGTTATCGCTAGGTATCGCTGGATTCATGATCTATGTGCATAGATGTTTCCCAAGAGTCGCGATTGGAGTTGAGCGATATTCCAATCGTCAGAGAGTTTCCAGATGTGTTTCCAGATGAGATTCCGGGATTCCCTCCAAGACAAGAGATCGACTTCAGTATATAGTTGGTGCCAGGGACAGCCCCCATTTCTAGAGCTCCGTAACGGTTGGCGTCAGCTGAGTTGAAAGAACTCAAGGAGATGTTGAGAGATATTATTGAGAAAGGCTTCATCCGATCGAGTATATCGCTTTGGGGAGCTCTGTCAGGCCTCGTGCACAACACAGAGTTAAATCACGTAAAACATAGCGGAAGCACTTTAAAAGATGGCTATAATTTTTCACTTTTGGCCTGACGAAGAAAACATAATTTTAAAATACCACGATACCTCAAAATATCTCAGTTGGTAAAAATACACAACGCTAAAAGCCATAACACAATAGTACAACATCAAATAAGTATCAGTCAACTAATACAACAACTGAATACACAAAGCACATGACACTCCCCGGCTAATAGAACTGATACATATATGCTATACGCTAACTGGGACACTTTACACACCACCTAGGGCGCCTCCAGCTGGATCAACACCAAGACCAGCGGAATAACCTGAGAGACCTGAACAACAAGCAGACAAACAAAACAACCAGCCCCAGAGGGACATCGGGGTCAAACCCCAGTACGAAGAGCAGCATAATACAGCAAAAGGATACAACATGAAATGTATCATGTCGTGCATATGCATGAACGGTACAAAGATCATCGGTAACAAAAGGGAGGCCAAACGAAAGATAATCAACAACTGTGACACATAACCAAGTCTCGAAAGCTACCCGATCGCACCCAGTGGAAAATAGAGTGGCTCCTCGTCAACACACGCGCGGGCGCCACCCGTCGGGTCGCACGAAATTGCTAGTGTAACACAGACACCCGCCAACCTCTATCCAGGTCACTGCAACTGAGGGCTATGAGAACGGCTCACCGCACCTTCCAGATGGACTAAATCGTGGTTATGCCACACAGCACCGCACTACGAGAGAAAAGCTCCAATAGAGCAACATATATATAGCATGGCTGTCAAAGGAATCAAGGCCCGATATGCTATGCAGATGCATTACAACGCTCAACATGAAATGGATGCTTGCAATGACAATAACTACATGCAACAACATACTATAATACGCATATATGGCCACACAACAAGAATATAACCATGCAGGATACAACCAGCTCAAGCTACAACAAGCAATAAGCACTACAATTCAGCCAATAGACATTACAGAATACACAACTCCGCCTCAACACTAATACCAGACGCAGCTGTACAATACACACATAACACATTCCCATGCCTATCTCGAAGCTGAATTACAAGATCAATTCGTACCTTTACGCAGCAAAATACCTCAAATAGATTCCACCAAGGCAGGGTACCAACAGCCTACACAAACAAGATTTCTCACGGGCTCCCTACAAATTTCCACAATACAATTCAGCCAATAGACATTACAGAATACACAACTCCGCCTCAACACTAATACCAGACGCAGCTGTACAATACACACATAACACATTCCCATGCCTATCTCGAAGCTGAATTACAAGATCAATTCGTACCTTTACGCAGCAAAATACCTCAAATAGATTCCACCAAGGCAGGGTACCAACAGCCTACACAAACAAGATTTCTCACGGGCTCCCTACAAATTTCCACAAATCTGCCCGGAAGCTCGAACCTGGAGAACTATCGAGAGGAACCACAAGGACGTACGAACCGGCTACACAATACGTACCAGTCCTCAGGAATGCTAATAGAACGTCACGACAACCCGAGAGGTCTGAAATGCACATGAAAATGCATAAATGCACTGACAGAACGCAATCTAGCATCTAAAATAAGCGAACAGAGATCTGAATTGGCGTGAACAAATGCACGAGTGCGACGATTGCTCAACACCGAAAACACGGAGACGCAAACAGCAACTCTACACTAAATCTATACATTGATTCTGTGCAACGATTACCATAAGCAAGGACCGAGAGAACTGGTTGAAACTTGCTAATACACACGGCGCATAGAATTAAGAAACTACTGGAAGTCACGGCCAACCATAGAAACTCACGACTGGGAGTTATACACTCGACCAGCAACTAACACCCTAATACATCTTAACAGGAAGCTCAACACAAAGCTGAAGGCAAGATCTTATCACCTAGCTCAAAGAATTACCTGAACACTGTAAACGCACGGCCGAACAAATTATTGGTGCAGCTTCGCGATCTCGCTCCAACCAACAACAACCTCCAAAAGAGATATCAATCAAAAGAGCTTCCCGAAAGGAGTCCAACGCTACCTCGAACGTGAAAAATGGTGGCCGAAAGCGATAGGAATTCGCCGTAAAACTCACGGCTGAACAGTGCTCTAGGGTTCGAGAAACAGAGAATGGAATCGAGGAGAATTTCGCTAAGTGTGGGATATGGGGAAATAAAACAAAGCCAACGCTTCTAATAAATACACGCGAGAGATCTGTTAAAAACAATTCACCGACAGAAGCAGATCTTACAACGCTTAGCGTTAAACAACGACAAAACTCCAAAACGATGTCGCGCAACACACGCAGGAGAAGTCTGAAGGCAAAACCAAACGCTGGAGAAGTCTGAAGCACTACACGCTGATCGCTGATCGCACAACACATTGGAGAAGTCTGGTCACTCACATTAAACGCAAAACAGCGTCGAATCAACCCAAAAACACGCTGCGACAGACTCTATACGATAACGCATCAGATCTCTCTCTCTCTCGCGAGCCATCTAGACTTCACGGAACGACGGCGTTTTGTTAACTCGCGCTACCAAATACGCAGCAACCATCCAAACATCCAGCGACCAGATCTCTCCACAAAACCAAACAGATCTCACCTCTGAATGCTACAAAAATATGCGTTAACAGACTTCCATACACTAGCTATAACAGATTTCTCCCTCTAACAGATTTCTCACAACAAATATATCGATTGGACTCCAAATTTCAAATGGATTTCACACAATGAAAACCCGTAACTCAAAGCACAACATCTCTAGGAGAACTCTGATTCACCAACCAGACTTCACAAAAATCCTGGGATCTGAATTTCGAAAATACTCAAATTTTCCAAAATTGTTCCAACCATGAAATCTGACTCAAAAACACTTTCGGAGCCTTTCAATGAAAAGCTGATCACTCAGATTTGTCCACGCACAAATCTGAACTCCTAAAATCCGAATAATCCAACAAATAATCTTTATTAGATTTTCAGGTCTCACATTTCTCTCCACCTTAAAATATTTCGTCCTCGAAATCGAATTACAATTCTGGAATCTGAACAAAACCATCCTCGACATAGCTAACACTGGGAAGTTAAGAGACATGCAGAACAATCAAAAGCACTCCCAATATCAGTCCAAAGACGACTAACCAAGAGTTCAAGATAACTGGAAACACAAAAATACAAACAATCAGCTGCTGAGAAAACAACAACGAGCAACAGCTACAGAAATCAAACTTAATGCTTTAGCAAACCGGCGTGACCAACCTCGCTACGTCCACTCTAACAGAAAATCAAAGCTGCAAAAAGCCGCTCAACATATCCTAGCATTCGCTCCAACTTCCTCTCAACAGCTCGTAACATAAATGAAGAGCTTGGTCCACTTCCGCAACACAACGCGTTGAGCAAAGAGGACAGTTCATGATGGCACTGCCAAATTACTACCAAAAATTCGATCCTTCCAACTATCCTTCAAAAGATCAAACATAAAGAAGAGCTCATTGCAACTACCCTGCGATGCCTAAAACCGCTGAAAATCAAAGGCTAAGGAACAACGCACACTGCCAAGAAAAGGATTGACACCAAGAACAATAAGTTACCAACTGGGTAGGAGCAAGACTCGAATCTGAAGGAAACAAGAAGAAAGGATAAAGGACCGTTCCAACGTGGATGCGGGCACACTCCACTCATCTCAAATCTGTCCCTTTATATTCCTTCCTCTAACAAGTTCATTCCCACTGCATTACAACCCAGGTAAGATAACTATTTATCATCGTTTCTCCCCTCTGTTGGTCTGAAAATAGGATAAAAAAGATCAGCATCCGCGCTTTTTCAAGAGTAAAAAGATTTTGCGCGATGCTACTTAAAACTGGAGGTGCAATACCTCTTGTTCTTGAACATCTAAAAAATCACAAGAGCACCGGAGACAGATCTGGTATGATTTAAAAATCATGCGGAAAATACCAGAACTGAATCCTAATATTTTAAAACAACTCAAACTGATTTATGTTCCACATAAATCTGTTCGACTGTATGTGCAAGTGCTGAACTGTGTATGCGTATGCGAGAATGCTAAAGGTCGCGTACAGACCCAATCCCGCAACCAGCAGCTGCGAGAACTCCTAGACTCCACAAATGCACACCAGCCACAACTGTGTGACTAACTACATACACAGAGTTTTACGTCATCGTGCTTGGATGGAAACTGATTGAATTTGAGATTCATTCACTATACAATGAATGTCAATGAATCTCTTTGTGTGAGATTGTTACAATGAAGCGCTCAACTCTCTGTTTCTCACACACTAGGGAAATTGCTCTACACAAGCTAATTCTAGCACCACTGTCAACTGCAATTAAGCTCTCTCTAGTATGATAGTTGACAGCTTCACTTCAGATTCATTTTCCCTCTGTTGTTGTCTTCTATTGATTTTTATTTTCTTTGCGACAACAACTCTCACGACCTCAGCTCTTCTCTGTCCGCTCCTCTTCAATGGCGATGCCTTTGTATATAAGCCTCTGTTTAAATTAAGTCCGTTGGACACAAATTTCTTCCCGTTCAAATGTGCTCTTTAAAGTACCGACAGGGATTGTCCTTTGTGTCCTTTCTTTTGCAGGCTTCTTTGTCGTCTTCACCATTTGAATTGAGCTCAGCAGTTGACATCCAGCTCTCGTAAATCTTCATAGCATCGTCAACTGCTTCGCTACTGATTGAGACTTCAACTGCTGCGACTGAATTAATATTCTGCTGTCATCTTAATCGCAACGGCTGATTTCTTCAATTCCCTTTTGATAACCAGCTCTTCCTTCGTCGTTTGCAAAACTGTGACTGGAACACATTTGAATGAATGCACCTGCTGGTTTCTTTTCAACATGTGTGATATTCCATCGACTGATTTCTTTTCAAGCTTCAACGACTGATCTTTAAGTCAAAACGTTGTCGTGTCAACTTATTCAAGCGACACCGTTTTGATATCGTTGAAATGCACCTGCTGGTTACCCTTAAATAATGCACCTGCTGGTTATCATCAAGTAGTGCACCTGCTGGTTTTCCTCAAAAGCAGTACTTGCTGGTTCTTACCGCAAGACCATCTGCTGAATCATAGCGTGAAGGCAAAACACTGTCGTATCCATTTATTCAAACGACATCGTTTTGCTATCGCTATCTCCAAATATCATCTGCTGGTGAACAGTAGCTTGCGACTGGATTTCTTCCTCTACGACGTCGCTTCATCTCTTGCATCTGAATCATCCAACGACTGGATCTACTGTAGCTTCCTGTTGATTGTTGACGTCACTGCTGATGTCATCTACGCTTAGCGCTCCAGCTGAACTTTCTTCATCTGCTGATTGTGATGACATCACTGCTGATGTCATCATCGCTGATTCCAGATCTTGCACTTCTTGTTAACTGCTGATTGTGATGACGTCATTCTTGCTGCTCATTGCTTCCTCCTGAATATATGCTGACGTCATCACTGCTGATTCTCCATTTCTTTTCGCTTCAATCCAACAGCTAATTTTTTCTACTTCTGAACACCGTAGCTTACTGCTGAATTGTTCTTCTTCGATACTTCTTCAGTAGACTTCATAATTCCTGTTCCAGCTGGTTCATCTTTTCTTTAGCGCTTGCAGCTGGTTCTTATCGTTCCAGCTGATTCACTATGCTCCAACTGGTTCAACTTGGCCTCCGCCTGATTACGAACAACTGACTCAGCTTTGGACTTCTCCATTGCTAATCCAGCTGCCGTTTACAATGATGAATCAAACCAGCTGCTGAACTTTGTCTTTTCAAACCATCGACTGGACAGATTTTGCTACTGTTCATCTTCTTCTTCGATCCTAAAATCTGTACACTAAGTAGAATTGTTAGAAACACAATAACAGGTTTTGTGTAATTCAAAACTTAATCAGGATCTGTTTAGACAGATCCATCAATCTCTCCCTTTTTGATTTACACAAAACCTTAAATAATCGATGCATGTTCTAACAATTCTCTCCCTTTTTGTGGGAATCAAAAAGAGTTCGAATCTGGGCCTTCCCATGAATTTTAAAAAGCAACTCTCCCTACATTGTTGCAACAAAACAACGTGACAGCAGGAGTTTTAAATTTGAAAAAACAAAAGAAGCTTTTGGGAAGCACCGTATACAAGAGCTATATGATTTTGAAAATAGAAACTGATGCATAGCTCAAATTAACAAAGACAACGACGCCACTCTCCCTGTCTTTTATAACATAAGCTTAAAACAATTAAAAACAAAATTTTTGGCACTAGCTGAAAATCCGCAAAACATAACATTTGAAAAACTATCAGAGCACTTTAAACAATGTTTAAAATAACAATGTGCTACTGAGTTACTTATATATGAAGAACCAGTAAACAGAGAAAAGCTCAGATTTTCATACTTCTATTTCGTCCCATGTGCTTGTCACCGAGCCTCGCTCCAAGTGATCTTACAGCACAACGAAAATAGAAGCTTGGCATCCGCACGGGACTCGTGCATCCCGTGACAGTTCATCAAGAGAATATCGGTTCTATATTAAAACACATCAACTGGCCTTCATAAACAAGCTTCTCAAAACAGTTAAAACATTTAAAACATAGCACATGAGTTTTAAAATGAGTGCTCGTTCAAGAACAGCCTGCTCTGATACCAATTGTTGGTCAGAAAATAGGATCAAAAAGATCAGCAGCCGCGCTTTTTCAAGAGTTAAAAGATTTTGCGCGCTGCTACTTAAAACTGGAGGTGCAATTCCTCTTGTTCTTGAACATCTAAAAAATCACAAGAGCACCGGAGACAGATCTGGTATGATTTAAAAATCATTCGGAAAATACCAGAACTGAATCCTAATATTTTAAAACAACTCAAACAGATTTATGTTCCACATAAATCTGTTCGACTGTATGTGCAAGTGCTGAACTGTGTATGCGTATGCGAGAATGCTAAAGGTAAATGCAATTGCTGAAAGAGTTAAATAAATGGACCACCTGATTTGTTTCTGGAAGTTCGGACCTCAATGTCCTACGTCTCCCCTTCTTCCACCTCGGAAGGATCCACTAGAATAATTTGATCTATACAGTGCGTACAGACCCAATCCCGCAACCAGCAGCTGCGAGAACTCCTAGACTCCACAAATGAACACCAGCCGCAACTGTGTGACTAACTACATACACAGAGTTTTACGTCATCGTGCTTGGATGGAAACTGATTGAATTTGAGATTCATTCACTATACAATGAATGTCAATGAATCTCTTTGTGTGATATTGTTACAATGAAGCTCTCAACTCTCTGTTTCTCACACACTAAGGAAATTGCTCTACACAAACTAATTCTAGCACCACTGTCAACTGCAATTAAGCTCTCTCTAGTATGATAGTTGACAGCTTCACTTCAGATTCATTTTCCCTCTGTTGTTGTCTTCTATTGATTTTTCTTTTCTTTGCGACAACAACTCTCACGACCTCAGCTCTTCTCTGTCCGCTCCTCTTCAATGGCGATGCCTTTGTATATAAGCCTCTGTTTAAATTAAGTCCGTTGGACACAAATTTCTTTCCGTTCAAATGTGCTCTTTAAAGTACCGACAGGGATTGTCCTTTGTGTCCTTTCTTTTGCAGGCTTCTTTGTCGTCTTCACCATTTGAATTGAGCTCAGCAGTTGACATCCAGCTCTCATAAATATTCATAGAAATTCGTCAACTGCTTCGCTACTGATTGAGACTTCAACTGCTGCGACTGAATTAATATTCTGCTGTCATCTTAATCGCAACGGCTGATTTCTTCAATTCCCTTTTGATAACCAGCTCTTCCTTCGTCGTTTGCAAAACTGCGACTGGAACACATTTGAATGAATGCACCTGCTGGTTTCTTTTCAACATGTGTGATATTCCATCGACTGATTTCTTTTCAAGCTTCAACGACTGATCTTGAAGTCAAAACGTTGTCATGTCAACTTATTCAAGCGACACCGTTTTGATATCGTTGAAATGCACCTGCTGGTTACCCTTAAATAATGCACCTGCTGGTTATCATCAAGTAGTGCACCTGCTGGTTTTCCTCAAAAGCAGTACCTGCTGGTTCTTAGCGCAAGACCATCTGCTGAATCATAGCGTGAAGGCAAAACGCTGTATCAACTTATCCAAACGACATCATTTTGCAATCGCCAACTTCAAACACCAACTGCTGGTTGTACTGCGACTGGATACTTCTTGTACGACGTCGCTTCATATCTTGCGCTTCTCTTCACAACTGCTGATAGCTTTAGCTTCCTACCTAATGCACTGCTGGTTGTGATGTCACTGCTGATATCATCATACGCTTAGCGCTCCAGCTGATATTTATCGTTACAGCTCCATCTTGCGACTCTTCTTAGCTTCTGTTCCAGCTGGTCCTTTCGCACCAGCTGATCTTTCTTCATCTGCTGAACATGATGTCGTCACCGATTACATCATCATCGATGGTACATTTAGATGATCCAGCTGGTTCTCTTTTGATGTACCAGCTGATCCATCTTCTTCTTCTAGAGCTTGCAGCTGGTTCATATCGTACCAGCTGATTCACTATGCTCCAGCTGGTTCAACTTGGCCTCTGCCTGATTTCGAACACCTGACTTAACTTTGGACGTCCGTTTACAATGATTAACCAAACCAGCTGCTGAACTTTATCTTGTAAACCATCGACTGGACAAATTCAGCTACTGTTCATCTTCTTCTTCGATCCTAAAATCTGTACACTAAGTAGAATTGTTAGAAACACAATAACAGGTTTTGTGTAATTCAAAACTTAATCAGGATCTGTTTAGACAGATCCATCACCCTCCATCTAAGATCTACACTGGATAAACAGCCTAAATTTAGGGTCTAGTCCAGCTCGTTCCATCAGTTTTCAACACAAAAGAAGGATCTGATTCGCAATCCCCTCGGCTTAGACACATAAAACACGCCATGTGTCCGCAACAACACAGCCGGTGCCCGTAAATCGCACACCAAAGATCCAATTTAATCCAATACAACCAAACATACTGATGAACTTAAAATCTGACTTACCTCTAAATATCTAATCCAGCATAATCTAAGGAGGAGAAACTCTACAGAAGCACCTGGTTCACAAGCAGAGGTTCAAAATTACATACTTAACAAGAAAAATCTGGTCAAAAGGTCACGCTCGACCTTTGCTCGAGATAGAACCAGATTTCTTAGGTCATCCACCTACTGTCAGCGCAAATCTGGCATTCGAACCCAACAAGGAAACTCTAAAAAACCACCGTCAGGCTGCAACACCATTACAAACTATCAAATGCTCAAAAGAATCTAGAGATACTCAACGCTGCTAACACTGTTGGATGGGCCTTCCAACAATTCGTCAGTAACAAGATTCTTCCACACAGACTGACGTTAAACTCACGCACAAAGTATGTAACCGACTCTATCCAATGCAATATAGCCCAGGCAACTGAACTGAGTGAAGACAAAGATAACCAATCGCTCTCCACCTTAAAAGATTTACGCTAAAACTCAAGGTAAATACAACAGTCTCCAACACCGAGACAAAGGTGGGGCATCACATCTGGCCAAGTCTCCACTAATCATAACGCAACTATGCCTCGCAGAATGCAAAATAAGGGACTACAACCGAAGCAGGGAGTCCACAAAAGCTCACAACTCAAGGCTGATCAACAATCGGAGGCAACGATCAACAACAGATGTAGCCACGGTGTGTGTACAGGCAGAGGGGAATCACCCACTCGCATTTACACCACACTCGATTACCTGATGCATCAAACAGCTCGACCTGCCGATGCCAACCACATGAACTGTGGTAGTTAACCACTCGGCGCATGGTGGCTAATGGATCCCAGCAGGGAGATGAGAGTGCGGTATCACCGCTCGCCCTCGCATCCCGGTAAGAAACAAACAACAACAACAAAGAATGGCTACAACAGCTAAACTGAACAGGATATGACAAGACACGGTTATACTAATCGAAGTTCAACAGCTGGAGACACACAACTCGTAAAACAACTCAACAGCTGGGAACACAAACAGCAGAAATCAAAGGGAGTTCAAATACTGCAATTCTGCTGTCCCAACGAGAGAAAATCAAAGAGGATACGCACAGTACTAAAGATCACAAGGAAAATCAGGGAAATCTCAACGGAAGCACGTGAGGGAAGAAATCCTAGAACAAGGGAGATCACCAACCCCAAACTAAAGTTCGGATATCACAATCACAAACAAATAGCAGCTATCCTCTCAACCAAGGGAATCTAAACACTCCCAAGATCCAACAACTTTCCTACCAGAACTTACTAACCTAACTCAGCATCACTCACGGAACGGCACCTTCTCCACCGGCAGGAGTAACAAGGACACGGCATTACACAACAAGATGGGCGGAAAAAACCCTCGCACACCACCAAAACAAACAAGTACAATCATAAACTAGTGCAATGCCCACACGTCAAAATAAACTCACACAGAGTTAACAAATAAAGAACAACTACCTGAACAACCTCCTCCGGTGAAGACATCATCTCGCTCCTCAGTCGTTGCATCCACCTGAGTTGGTTGAAGTCCTGATTGATCAGACAGAGAAAGCTCTCTAACACCAGACGCCTCTTAAGGCTGAAATCCTGATCGCTGGGACTGAAAAGGTCGACAAAATCGCCTCAAAGAACTCCTAGTCAAAGCCTGTTGTCCCAAAGTAGGACACACTCTAGCAAAGTGCCCATCCTGACCACAATTGTTGCAAATGCCTCACACTCCAACGCATTGAGAAGGTCGATGCTTATCCCCACACTGACCACAGTATGACACATTCATCCTCACTCCACCAGAACCGCCAGAACACGAAGAACTCGAACTGGATCTCTTAAAGTGTCTTCCTCTTGGTCTAAACCTCTGTCGACTCAAAGACTGCGGTGCCACAGAAGGCTGGGAGGACGAAGTTCCAGATGGCACAGGATCCACACTTTGTCCTGTCAACTGTTGCACTCGAGTATGTCCAACTACAAGGCTTTCCATCAAGTCAACCGCTCTGTTGACAGCACTAGCAAGAGAGCGAAAGGCTGAAGACTGACTCTCACTATTTTCCAAAGGAACACTCGGTTGAGAGGCATCCTATCTATCACCGGAGTCCTCGAATTAACCACCGCTTGCCTACTAGCTCTACCTCTTCTCCTAGGCGGCATCTCTACAAGACACACAAAGGTAAGCACACAAGCAAGTAATTCAAGTAGTCAAGCACAAACCAAAGAACCACTACTGTGCCTAGACTTACATGAGATCAAAGAAGTCGAGCTTATCCCAGTTTAAGCTATGATACCAAAAATGTCAGGCCTCGTGCACAACACAGAGTTAAATCACGTAAAACATAGCGGAAGCACTTTAAAAAGTGGCTAAAATTTTTCGCTTTTGGCCTTACGAAGAAAACATAATTTTAAAATACCACGATACCTCAAAATATCTCAGTTGGTAAAAATACACAACGCTAAAAGCCACAAAACAATAGTACAACATCAAATAAGTATCAGTCAACTAATACAACAACTGAATACACAAAGCACAGGACACTCCCCGGCTAATAGAACTGATACATATATGCTATACGCTAACTGGGACACTTTACACACCACCTAGGGCGCCTCTATCTGGATCAACACCAAGACTAGCGGAATAACCTGGGAGACCTGAACAACAAGCAGACATACAAAACAACCAGTCCCAGAGGGACATCGGGGTCAAACCCAGTACGAAGAGCAGCATAATACAGAAAAAGGATACGGCATGCAATGTATCATGTCGTGCATATGCATGAACGGTACAAAGATCATCGGTGACAACAGAGAGGCCAAACGAAAGATAATAAACAACTGTGACACATCATTGAGTCTCGGAAGCTACCCGATCGCACCCAGTGGAAAATAGAGTGGCTCCTAGTCAACAAACGCGCGGGCGCCACCCGCCGGGTCGCACGGAATTGCTAGTGTAACACAAACACCCGCCAACCTCTATCCAGGTCACTGCAACTGAGGGCTATGAGAACGGCTAACCGCACCCTCCAGATTCACTCAATCGTGGTTATGACACACCGCACCGCACCACGAGAGAAAAGCTCCAACAGAGCAACATATATATAGCATGGATGTCAAAGGAATCAAGGCCCGATATGCTATGCAGATGCATTACAATACTCAACATGAAATGGATGCTTGCAATGACAATAACTACATGCAACAACATACTATAATACACATATATGGCCACACAACAAGAATATAACCATACAGGATACAACGAACTCAAGCTACAACAAGCAATAAGAACTACAATTCAGCCAATAGACATTACAGAATACACACAACTCCGCCTCAACACTAATACCAGACGCAGCTGTACAATACACAAATAATACATTCCCATGCCTATCTCGAAGCTGAATTACAAGCTCAATTCGTACCTTTATGCAGCAAAATACCTCAAATAGATTCCACCAAGGCAGGGTACCAACAACCTACACAACCAAGATTTCTCACGGGCTCCCTGCAAAACTCCACAAATCTGCCCGGAAGCTCGAACCTGGAGAACTATCGAGAGGAACCACAAGGACGCACGAACCGGCTACACAATACGTACCAGTCCTCAGGAATGCTAATAGAACGTCATGGCAACCCGAGAGGTCTGAAATGCACATGAAAATGCATAAATGCACTGACAGAACGCAATCTACTAACATAAGCGGACTGAGATCTGAATTGGCGTGAACAAATGCACGAGTGCGACGACTGCTCAACACCAAACACACGGAGACGCAAACAGCAACTCTACACTAAATCTGTACATTGATTCTGTGCAACGATTACCATAAGCAAGGCCCGAGAGAACTGGTTGAAACCTGCTAATACACACGGCGCACAGAATTAAGAAACTACTGGAAGTCACGGCCAACCACAGAAACTCACGGCTGGGAGTTATACACTCGACCAGCAACTAACACCCTAATACATCTTAACAGGAAGCTCAACACAAAGCTGAAGGCAAGATCTTATCACCTAGATCAAATAATTACCTGAACACTGTAAACGCACGGCCAAACGAATTATTGGTGCAGCTTCGCGATCTCGCTCCAACCAACAATAACCTCCAAAAGAGATATCAATCGAAGAGCTTCCCGAAAGAAGTCCAACGCTACCTCGAACGTGAAAAATGGTGGCCGGAAGCGACAGGAATTCGCCGGAAAACTCACGACTGAACAGTGCTCTAGGGTTCGAGAAACAGAGAATGGAATCGGGGAGAAATTCGCTAAGTGTGGGATCTAGGGAAATAAAACGAAGCCAACGCTTCTAATAAATACACGCGAGAGATCAGCTAAAAACAATTGACCGACAGAAGCAGATCTTACAATGCTTAGCGTTAAACAACGACAAAACTCCAAAACGACGTCGCGCAACACACGCAGGAGAAGTCTGAATGCAAAACCAAACGCTGGAGAAGTCTGAAGCACTACACGCTGATCGCTGATCGCACAACACACTGGAGAAGTCTGGTCGCTCACATTAAACGCAAAACAGCGTCGAATCAACCCAAAAACACGCTGCGACAGACTCTATATGATAACGCATAAGATCTCTCTCTCTCGCAAGCCATCCAGACTTCATAGAACGATGGCGTTTTGTTAACTCGCGCTACCAAATACGCAGCAACCATCCTGTTGGTCCCAGAAATAGGATCACTAAGTAAATAGGAGTTCAGAAGGGGGGGGGGGTTGAATGAACTCCTTCGATTTTTGTATTTTCGAAAACTATTTCAAAATGTTTTGCAAGCTTCTTTCTTAACTTAAGTCCGAGTTACCAGACTTAAGAATATCTCAGTTATATTCAAACTTCTCGGCCAACAATATTTGTGCGGAAAAAGGCCGATAGATTTGTGAACAATTAATATAAGCAATAAACAATATGTAACTGCGTAAAGTAAAAGTGTAGGGTCAGAGATTTGTTTCTGGAAGTTCGGACTTCAATGTACTACGTCTCCCCTTATTCCACCTCGGAAGGTATCACTAGAAGATTTGATGCAAGTAGGCCTTCTACAAACACCCGATCCCAAAGCCAGCAGCTATGAGAACTCCTAGTACTTCACAACACTCCACGCAGACTTCGCTGCTGGTTTACAACACTTGACAGTATTTTCGAACTGCTTCACAAAGCCAGTTCGTTACAGACTCAATCAAATGATATACATGAATACACGTATATGAGACTGTAAGAATCTTATGGTTTCAACAATGAAACTCGATTACAACAATGTAACCAGAAGATTGACTTGAAGGTATTTCAATGAAGATCAACTGTTAGGTTCTTCGAGTCTTTGAGCTTTTTAGAGATTTCAACAGAGTGTAGCGATAGAGAAAGTTTGACAGCGTGACCGCAAAAGATTAATGGCGAAGGATGTTTTCTTCAACACTGCTGCTGATATATATATAGGCTTCGATTGCAACGGTCACAAAATTCTCCAAGGAAAATAAATCCCGTTTGAATTGCTGCCAAAATTGTGCACCGTAAATCCTGCTCCACTACAAGGTAAATTGCTCATTGACAGAGCCAATTTGTCTTCTTTCCATTTTGTGTAAGCAATGAAGAACGGTCTCTATATATCGTGCTATTTACCCAAAATAGTACACACGTTGTCTTCTTAATTCCAGGCAATAGTACGATCTTGAAGATATTTTCCTTGTTGAGTGAAAGATCGTATTTGAATCTCTTATATGTTTGCGCCTGAAATTCCTTCAGTTTACCAGCTTTTACTTCGTCGTCAGCTGGGAAAACAAATAAAATCCACTTTCAAAAACAAAGGAGGAAAACGTTCCACCCGTTGCCTTGAGCTCTTGCATATGGATCTTTTTGGTCCTATTTCAGTCACGAGCTTAGGGGGAATGTCATACACCCTTGCAGTTTTTGATGATTTTTCAAAATATACTTGGGTGTTATTTTTAAAAGCAAAATCTGAAACCGCCGACTAGCTGATAAAACTTTTAAAACGTTTGCAAAATGACAAGTCTTGTTCATAGGATGCACGATAAAATCCCCTATGAGATCTGGAATAGCAAGAAACCTGACATTTCATATTTCAGGGTGTTTGGATGCAAGTGTTTCATTCATAATAATGGCAAGAAACATCTAACAGCTTTTGAACCTAAATCTGATGCAGGTATCTTTTTAGGATATTCAGCAGTAAGCAAAGCATTTCGAGTGTTCAACAATCGAAGCTTAACGGTTGAAGAATCAGCACACGTCGTGTTTGATGAAACCAGCTTCAAGTCAAATTCAGCTGCAAGCTTACACGCTTTGTGTTCACATCTGGAATCAACAAGTCTTGAAGAATCAGACGATGACGTGGCACAAAGAGAATCAGCTGAGGGGGAACAACCAGCAGTGGTCACAATGCACAACAACGTTCAACAAGATCCAGCAGGTAATCTTGTTATAATTGAGTTAACTAACATGGAGCAGCCGCAGGATCGAACTACAAGTGCACCAACTGCTGAAAGAGAAGCTTCAAAGTGTCAAGACCATATGACTTCAGACGACGCTCAAGTAACAACTGGCCAACCAGCAGCAAGCAATTCCCAAATAGCATCAAGTTCACCTGCTGGATAACCCGTCGCAAGAAATTTTCAATTGGTATCGCCAGCTGGACAACCAGTCGCGAGTCGACTACAATTGATATCGAGTCCACCAGCTGGTGAACCAGCAGGCAGAACATCTAGACAACCTGCTGGTCAAGCAGCAGCAAGCACTTCCTACCAGCAGGAAGCAGACGCACGAGCTAGCGATTCTTCACATCTAATGGCGTCTGCTGATCCAGTAGCTGCGAATCAT
>KV000495.1:627566-644796 GCA_001598015.1 Dorcoceras hygrometricum | reverse complement strand
TAGAATGTTCCTTGCATATGCTGCATATAAAGACTTTAAAGTCTTTCAGATGGATGTCAAGAGTGCTTTTTATGAATGGCGTCTTGACAGAGAAAGTATACGTTGCACAACCTCCTGGCTTCGTTGATCATACAAATCCAGAGTTTGTTTACAAACTGGACAAGGCTCTATATGGGTTGAAGCAAGCACCCAGAGCCTGGTATGACACACTCACTAAGTTCCTGCTTGAGCATCAATTCACAATTGGCACAGTAGATAAGACGTTGTTTAAATTTGCTAAGGATAATCACGTCTTGCTTGTTCAAATATATGTTGATGACATTATTTTTGGGTCAACTAACCCCAACCTGTGCAAGAAGTTTTCTAAATTGATGCAGGACAAGTTTGAGATGAGCATGATGTGGGAGCTGACATTCTTCTTAGGCTTACAAGTTCGCCAGCTGGAAAATGGAATCTTCATTAACCAGGCGAAATACACAAAAGAATTGCTGAAGAAATTTGGAATGGAAAACAGTTCAGCAGCAGCAACCCCGACGAGTTCAACAATCAAACTCGATAAAGACGAAGCTGGATCTGCCATTGAGGTATCTCTTTATCGTGGTATAATAGGCTCTTTGCTATACTTAACTGATAGCAGACCAGACATCATGTTTGCTGTCTGTATGTGTGCAAGATTTCAAGTAGAGCCAAAGCAATCGCATTACATTGCTGTAAAGCGAATATTGAAATATTTGAAGGGTACTCCTAACGTGGGTCTTTGGTATCCCAAAGACTCCGATTTTCAACTAATCGGGTACAGTGATGCAGATTACGCAGGTTGCAGGATTGATCGCAAGAGCACAAGTGGAACATGTCAATTTTTAGGGGATCGACTGATCTCTTGGTTTAGTAAGAAGCAGACGTCAATTGCCACATCAACTGCTGAGGCGGAATATCTTACTGCTGGCAGTTGTTGCGCACAAATCCTCTGGATTCAACATCAATTGAAGGATTATGGCATTGATGCTTCTGAAGCTCCCATTCTCTGTGACAACACTTCAGCAATTGCGATCACCCAGAACCCTGTACTGCACTCGAGGACCAAACACATCGACATCAGGCATCACTTCATCAGAAATCATGTGCTAAAGAAGGACGTTCGGCTGGAGTATGTGTCAACTGAGCAGCAAGTAGCTGATATATTCACAAAGCCTCTGTTGGACGCTAAGTTTTCTTGTTTTTGAAACATTTTAGGTCTTCTTGAATTGCCTTGATTGTTTGTGTACTAACGCATATTGCAGGTTGATTAGCCATTGCTTAAGTCAGCAGTAGGTCTGTTGTTCAGGGGGAACGACTATCCTATCGGCTGAGGTAAGTCTCTTGCGTTGGGAGTTTATTGGTCGTAGGGGGAACCAGGAGCTGATTTAATAAGCGTGACGTCAGCAGAACATGTTGCGACTGGACATACTCAGCTGTGGCATGTATACTGCTGATGCTTATATGTGACCAGCTCCTGCCACCCTCAACGAAATATTAATCCAGCAGTAATGTTTTTACATCTACTGCACCAGCTGTGACTTTACAACATTGGCGCGAATTCATCTTTTCTTATATCTTTTTTATTAATTTTGAAAAATATTTTACACCGTATGATCAAATATGTTTGAAAATTTTTCAAATCATTTTCAATAGTGTATGCGCTAACGGATGGTTGACACGTGTCTTACCATGCAAACAGTCACATCAATATTTTCTCTTGCCCAATTAAGCGAGCTTGTAAATTATATTAATCGGGGCGGTGCTGACAAAAAGGGGGAAAGTAGCAGTCGAGGACCTCAACAGCCTTCGGATGTTCAAATCAGAGATAGTGTTGTGAGTGGTAGTGCTGGTAGAACACCATCGTTTGTGCAAAGGATTGAAATTGCTCAGAGACGAATTGTAGAGACTGTGCTGGATGCTGATCGAAACGCTGAATCTCTTGAAAGACAAGCAGCAGCTCTTGTGCAATTTATTTTTGCATATCTTTTTGTCTCGGCTGCTGAAGTTTTGTCATCACCAAAAAGGGGGAAATTGTTAGGATAAAATATTATTAGTTTTGGCGATTAAAAAAATAAGACAAGTTGCTTTTGGATAATCAGTTGTCGCATCTAACAGGAGAACATTTATCATTCGACAAGTGATATTTCAGCAGTTGGAGTATTCGTTGGAAATCAGCAGATGGTATCCAATCAGTGGTTAGTTTGTTCTCGAAGATATTCAGCAGATACTTTCTTGAAGAGACAGTCAGCAGATACATTCCTTCCGAGCAATCAGCAGTTGTTCTTGTTTCGATCACAGGTACGTATTTGAGTTTTAACGTATTTTGCTAAGGAGTACGAAACGACAGCGTTGGGTTAAGTTGAAACGACAGCGTGTTGATTGGATTAGAAGAATCAGCAGAAGCATTATTTAGAGAAATCAGCAGGAAGAATTCTTGAAGAGATCACCAGTTGTTTAGAATATGTCGTTGGAGAATGCAAAACGACAGCTTTTAGATAAGTTGGAACGACGGCGTTTTGAGGTACCGCTAGAATCTCAGTCGATGGAGTTTGCTTATGATCAATCGCTGATATTTCAGCAGATGCTTTCTTCAAAGTATATCAGCAGACAGTTGGTTCTTCAACAGTTTATATATTTCAGCAGATGGTTTGTGCGTTGGTTATAACCAGCAGACAGCTACAGTGGAAGTTACTAGCAGGTGATCTTTGAGAATAGCAAAGCGATGTTACCAGAAATCAGTCGTTGAGTTTTACAAAGGACCAGTCGGTGGAAAAACACAAAATGCATATCAGCAGGTAAATTTTCTCATGTGTTTTTCCAGTCGCAGGATTTGAGACAAGCTGCACAAATCTTGTCCTTTGAAAAACTGATTTTTGGCAGACCAGAAACCATATCATGCGCACTCAATTTAGCAATTGTTTTGAAATGCAAATGATTCATTCTCTGGTGCCACAACCAGCTCTTGGAAGAGCCAGCTGCAAGGCACAAGTGTTCAGACTTCACCTGCTCTGACCAGTTGATAACGTAGGTGTTCCCAGAACGCTTACCCACCAACACGGTTAGACCAGTTGAGTTCTGAACTGTGCACGTGTGTTGTTGAAAATTAACAAGGAAACCCTCATCAGAATTTGATTCAATCGAACTACTCTTTAGACTTGCGTTTTCAGCTTTGATTTCCTCGAATGAGTGAGAAAGCTTCCTGTACTCTTTGACCATGTCATTTAGTGCTGTGACAAGGTCATCACGTGTAAATTCAACATTCGAAAAGTCAAATACCTCATCATCGTCTGTTTGATCAGCCATGAAGCAGTGAACCTCCTCCTGTTCACTATCACTTGAGGATCAGCTGCTGCTGGATGAGTCTGAGTCACTATCCGCCCAGCTTTTGGTGCTTTCCTCAGCCACCAACACCTTGCGGTCATTCCTTCGACTGGATTTCTTGTTGCTGCTAGTTTTCATTCGTCGGTCCTTTGATCTTTCCTTGAATTTGTCCTTGGACCTATCAACTGCTCTTTCATCATCTTCCTCGTCATGCTTGTATCTTTCCTCTTTTTTTTATCGATCGTCAGCCCTTTTGTCATCTCGCCGGTGTCGATTATCTCTTTTAGGTCTATTGCACTCAGCAGCGAAATGACCTGGACGATCACAGTTATAACATATTAAATCAGAAGTAGCTTTATCAGATTTATTAAAACTATTATAAGGAGAGGAAGGGTGAAAGGATTTTCTCATGAATTTCCCAAACTTCTTTGCGAAGAGGGACATAACATCGTCGCTGAGCTGGTCAGCAGACTTGCTGGTGCTAGGAGAGCATGGTTCAGCAGTTGTAGCAGCAAGAGCTTTTGTCGGCTGGGAGGTTGATGGACCAGCTTCTGATCTTGTTTCCAGTTCGAACTCATATGCTTTGAAGTTGGCAAACAGATCATGAAGCTCCAGCTTGTTTAGATCCTTGGACTCTTGCATTGCCATAGTCTTTACATCCCATTCCTTTGGCAGTGCCCTCATCACTTTCAGCGCCAGTTCACGGTTGCTGTATTCTTTGCCTAGACTATTCAGCTCGATCACCACAGCACTGAAACACTCGTCAAACTCCGCCATTGTCTCTCCATCTCTCATTTTGATCGCCTCATACTTCTGCTGGGCCACAGTAAGTTTGTTTTCTTTGGTTTCATTATTGCCCTCGCAGATCTGGGTCAGCTTTTCCCATATTTCTTTAGCAGTGGCACAGTTCTTGATCTTGCTGAACATATTCTTGTCCTTGTCCAGCGTCTTGAATAGTATATTCATCCATGGCCATCAGATGTGCTTGCATCCTAATCTTCCAGTCGTCGTACTGTTCCCTCGAAAACAAAGGAATTTTGTTGTGTGAGATAGACATGTTCATATATAAAGAAGCACGAAACAATGACTGTTCAATAACTGAGATTGCCTGCTCTGATACCACTTGATGGTCCCAGAAATAGGATCACTAAGTAAATAGGAGTTCAGAAGGGGGGGTTGAATGAACTCCTTCGATTTTTGTATTTTCGAAAACTATTTCAAAATGTTTTGCAAGCTTCTTGCTTAACTTAAGTCCGAGTTACCAGACTTAAGAATATCTCAGTTATATTCAAACTTCTCGGCCAACAATATTTGTGCGGAAAAAGGCCGATAGATTTGTGAACAGTTAATATAAGCAATAAACAATACGTAACTGCGTAAAGTAAAAGTGTAGAGTCAGAGATTTGTTTCTGGAAGTTCGGACTTCAATGTCCTACGTCTCCCCTTCTTCCGCCTCAGAAGCTATCACTAGAAGATTTGATGCAAGTAGGCCTTCTACAAACACCCGATCCCAAAGTCAGCAGCTATGAGAACTCCTAGTACTTCACAACACTCCACGCAGACTTCGCTGCTGGTTTACAACACTTGACAGTATTTTCGAACTGCTTCACAAAGCCAGTTCGTTACAGACTCAATCAAATGATATACAATGAATACACGTATATGAGACTGTAAGAATCTTATGGTTTCAACAATGAAACTCGATTACAACAATGTAACCAGAAGATTGACTCGAAGGTATTTCAATGAAGATCAACTGTTAGGTTCTTCGAGTCTTTGAGCTTTTTAGAGATTTCAACAGAGTGTAGCTCTAGAGAAAGTTTGACAGCGTGACCGCAAAAGATTAATGGCGAAGGATGTTTTCTTCAACACTGCTTCTGATATATATAGGCTTCGATTGCAACGGTCACAAAATTCTCCAAGGAAAATAATCCCGTTTGAATTGCTGCCAAAATTGTGCACCGTAAATCCTGCTCCACTACAAGGTAAATTGCTCATTGACAGAGCCAATTTGTCTTCTTTCCATTATGTGTAAGAAATGAAGAACGGTCTCTGTATATCGTACTATTTACCCAAAATATTACACACGTTGTCTTCTTAATTCCAGGCAATAGTACGATCTTGAAGATATTTTCCTTGTTGAGTGAACGATCGTATTTGAATCTCTTATATGTTTGCGCCTGAAATTCCTTCTGTTTACCAGATTTTACTTCGTCGTCTCAAATCCTGCGACTGGAAAAACACATGAGAAAATTTACCTGCTGATATGCATTTTGTGTTTTTCCACCAACTGGTCCTTTGTAAAACTCAACGACTGATTTCTGGTAACATCGCTTTGCTATTCTCAAAGATCACCTGCTGGTAAATTCCACTGTAGCTGTCTGCTGGTTATAACCAACGCACAAACCATCTGTTGAAATATATAAACTGTTGAAGAACCAACTGTCTGCTGATATACTTTGAAGAAATCATCTGCTGAAATATCAGCAATTGATCATACGCAAACTCCATCGACTGAGATTCTAGCGGTACCTGCAAACGCCGTCGTTCCAACTTATCTAAACGCTGACGTTTTGCATTCTCCAACGACATATTCTAAACAACTGATGATCTCTTCAAGAATTCTTCCTGCTGATTTCTCTAAAGAATGCTTCTGCTGATTCTTCTAATCCAATCAACACGCTGTCGTTTCAACTTAACCCAACGATGTCGTTTCCTACTCCTTAGCAAAATACGTTAAAACTCAAATACGTACCTGTGATCGAAACAAGAACAACTGATGATTGCTCACAAGGAATGTATCTGCTGACTGTCTCTTCAAGAAAGTATCTGTTGAATATCTTCGAGAAAAAACTAACCACTGATTGCATACCATCTGCTGATTTCCAACGAATACTCCAACTGCTGAAATATCACTTGTCGAAAGTTAAATGTTCTCCTGTTAGATGCGACAACTGATTATCCAAAAGCAACTTGTCTTATTTTTGTTATTGCCAAAAGTAATAAATTTTATCCTAACACATCCAAACGTCCAGCGACCAGATCTCTCCACAAAACCAAACAGATCTCACCTCTGAACGCTACAAAAATACGCGCTAACAGACTTCCATACACTAGCTATAACAGATTTCTCCCTCTAACAGATTTCTCACAACAAATATATCGATTGGACTCCAAATTTCAAATGGATTTCACACAATGAAAACCCGTAACTCAAAGCACAACATCTCTAGGAGAACTCTGAAAATCACCAACCAGACTTCACCAAAATCCTGGGTTCTGAATTTCGAATACTCAAATGTTCCAAAATTGTTCCAACCATGAAATCTAACTCAAAAACACTTTCGGAGGCTTTCAACGAAAAGCTGATCACTCAGATTTGTCCACGCACAAATCTGAACTCCTAAAATCCGATTAATCCAACAAATAATCTTTATTAGATTTTCAGGTCTCACAAGCTCCGATTTTGTTTGTGAAGAAGAAAGATGGGTCTATGAGGATGTGCGTTGACTTCCGGAAGCTGAATAGCAACGATCAAGAATAAGCATCCGTTTCCGAGGATTGATGAATTGTTTGATCAGTTGCAAGGATCGGCCGTATACTCGAAGAATGACTTGCGCTCTGGTTATCACCAGTTGCGAATTATAGACACTGATGTGGCGAAGACAGCTTTTTGGACAAGATACGGGCATTATGAGTTTCTTGTGATGTCGTTTGGGTTGACGAATGCCCCAGCTGTTTTCATGGATTTGATGAATCGCGTATTCAGCGAGTATATTGATCATTTGGTGATTGTCTTCATAGATGACATCTTGGTGTATTCGAGGAGTTTCAGAGAGCATAAGGAGCACCTGAGATTGGTATTACAGAAGTTGAGAGACTCGCAGTTGTATGCCAAGTTCCGCAAGTGCGAATTTTGGCTGGATAGAGTGATCTTTTTTGGTCATGTCATCTCTGCACAATGAATCTATGTGGATCCTACTAAGTTCGAAGCAGTTCTTAACTGGGAGAGACCTAGGAATGTTTCTGAGATTCGTAGTTTCCTAGGATTGGCTGGCAATTACATGAGTTTTATCTAGAAGTTCTCTTCGATACCCAGGCCGATGACGCAGTTGACTCAGAAAGATAGGAAGTTTGTTTGGACTGACGAGTGTGAGTCGAGTTTTCAGACACTTAAGGAGAAGTTGACTACTGCTTCTGTGTTGGCTTTACCGTCTGGATCTGGTGGTTTCGTTGTTTGCTCCGATGCTTCTCTGAGTGGTTTGGGATATGTTTTGATGCAGAACGGGTATGTGATTGCATATGCGTCTTGACAGTTGAAGCCCTATGAGACGAGGTACCCCGTTCAAGATTTGGAATTGGCAGCGATTGTCTTTGCCTTGAAGATCTGGCGTCACAACCTGTATTGTGAGGAGTTCGTGGTGTACACCGACCACAAGAGTTTGAAGTATATCTTCACCCAGTCAGATTTAAATATGAGACAGCGTCGTTGGATGGAGTTGCTCAAGGATTTTGATTGTGAGATTTAGTATCAGCCTGGGCGGATGAACTTAGTAGCCGATGGTTTGAGTAGGAAAGCCCGGCCTGTGATGCTAACATCTTTGAGTATTTCACGGGTCCACGAAGTTGGGTATTTCTGGTTGGCGGTTTCAGCCGAGTGATCAGTACTTCATAGTTTCTTCGATTCAGGTTGAACCACAGATTATGATTGACATCAGGGAGGCACAAAGGACTGATCCTTACATTCATGAGATGAATATTAAGGCCCAGAATGGTCATTCTGAAGATTTTACTGTTGATTCTGATGGGTGTCTGAGATTTCGAGGAAGACTAGTTGTTTCGAACCTGATTGATTTGAAAGAGACTATTTTGAATGAAGCGCATTGTAGTCGGTTCAGTGTGCATCCGGGCGAGAGAAAGATGTACCATGCCTTGAAGTCTCACTACTGGTGGGAAGGCATGAAGAGTGATATTTCTGGTTTTTTTGCTCGATGTTTGAATTGTCAGCAGGTCAAGGCTGAGAGAAGGAGACCTGGTGGATTGTTGCAAAGTTTAGAAGTGCCTCAGTGGAATTAGGAGCACATCGCCATGGACTTTGTGACTCACTTACCTCGATCAGGTACGGGATGCGATGCGATTTGGGTGGTGATTGATAGACTTTCGAAGTCAGCCCATTTCATTCCCTATGATGTAAGGTGTTCGATGAAGAAAATGGTGAAATTGTATGTTGACCATGTGGTTAGATTGCATGGGGTACCTGTTTCGATAGTGTCTAATAGAGATCCAAGATTCACATCTCGATTTTGGAAGGGTTTGCAAGCAGCGATGGGTTCGAGATTGGCAATGAGCACTATTTATCATCATCAGACCGATGGCTAATCTGAGAGGACTATTCAGACTCTAGAAGATATGCTGCGTGCAATTGTAATGGATTTCGATGGTAGCTGGCAGAATTTGTTATCCCTAGTTGAGTTTTCTTACAACAACAACTACCAAGTGACTATCGGGATGGCTCCATTTGAAGCGTTGTATGGTCGCAAGTGTAGATCTCCGATATGCTGGGAAGAAGTTGGTGAGAAATAGCTTTCGACCCTTGAGTTTGTGCAGCATATGAGTGATCAGGTTTCGTTAATTCGAAGTAGAATGAAGGCTTCACATGATCGCTTCACTAGCTATGCTAACAGAAGACACCGACCTCTAGTATTCGAAGTTGGTGATAGAGTATTCCTTAAGATTTCTCCTTTCAAAAGTGTTATGAGGTTCAGGTTTAAGGGCAAGTTAGCTCCTAGATTTGTTGGTCCATTTGAAATTGTTGAGAGGATTGGAAAGTTGGCTTATAGATTGCAGCTGTCCGATGAATTAGAAGCGGTACATGATGTTTTTCATGTGTCAATGCTGAGAAAATATGAGCCAGATCCGTCCCATGTGTTGAGGACTGATGAAGTCAAGCTAGATTCTGCCTTAAGTTATGTTGAATATCCAGTTCATATTCTGGATAGGATGGAGAAGCAGTTGAGGAAAAAGATTATTCCGTTGGTGATGATCCAATGGAGTAAGCATGGCCGAGAAGAAGCTACTTGGGAAGTTGAGGAGAAGATGAGACAAGAGTGGCCTCATCTGTTTGAGCTTTGACAGTGGAGTTGTGTTGGTAAATTTTGGTGTTTTATTGATTCTGCCTTGTGTTTGCCTTTGATTTCTAGGACGAAATCTCTTAAGGTGGGGAGAATGTGAGGATTGAGAATCGAAAATTTGTGATTAATCAGGTAATCAGATTTGGTTTGGGATTAGTCACGGGAGTTATGGATTTTAGAATTTCAGATTTTGTTTATAGTTGTTCAGATTCGAGTCGCTAGGCGCTATCGGGAGAAATCTATGTTGAATTTGGAGTTGATTCGTTGAGTCTTTCGATAGAGATCTGATTCCAGTAAGTATTCAGATGTGAATACTCAGTTGAGGTGTTAGCGAGTGAAATCTGAGTAGTCGGGTATGGCGCGAGGAGTGATGCATCATCGTTTTGTTATTTCAGATGTCTCGCTAGTGGGTGAAATCTGTTCAGTGGCGTGACCAGATGTCAACGCGGGTCAACGGTGCTGTGTAGCGAGCGAATGTAGAAGTGAGCAGTAGCGCAGAGATTCCACGTGTTAGTCAACGTTTCTGGGTTGACAAGTGGTGTTAGCGCTAGAATCTGATGAGAGATCTGGGTGAGCGTGAGCAGCAGTGAGTGCTGGGATTGACCGATTCTTTGATAGCCCTCATGCATTCATGTTTTGATTTACTGCATGTTTATGAGTTGCTGTTGTCTTAGTACTCTTCGTACTGAGGTTTGACCTCGTATTTCTTTTCCTGATTTTGTGTTCTTGGGTCTGTGTTATCCATTGCAGGAGCCGCATGTAATCTGGCTGGACAGAGTGGAGCTTCAGCTAGTAGATCCCCGTTTGGTTGAGTCGCAGTGTATTTATATTATGTACTAAACCATGGGATGCCCTGAGTTTCTATGTATTCTGGGGGATCTGTTATTTAAGTTTGATTGATTACATGTTTGTTGTTGGATTTGAGTAAACCCTATTTTGAGTATGTATTATTTTTAATGACGATTTTGAGTTTAGGCCCATGTATTTCGAAAAACAAAATTTTAAGCCATGTTTTTATGCTTCCGAGATTATGTGCTTAATTGTGCTTTATCTTTGTTGATTAGCACGGGGTCTGAAACTAAGTACAAGAGATTTGTACAAAGAACTAAAAACTAAAAACTGCTCAGCTTCCTCCAAGCCAATATCGAAATCCTCTCAAACTAGTACGTCCTCCTCCTCTGTATCCACTTCTTATTTTCCTTGGAGGTTCGCTCCTAATTCCACCACCACTGGGCCTGCTTTGATCATCAGGAGGCTGCGGACCTAGGCTACTGCTTACTTCCCCCTTTTTGTCATCACGGCCTATATTGATGTAGGCAATGAGTTTTGCAAGGTGAGCGCTGAGGGTCTAGAATTTTTCCTGTGCTTCCACAAGGAATTCAAGCAAATCATTCATAATAGCAGCTTTCTGGTCCTGTACCTCCTTACGCATAGCATCCAATTCCTTAGACACAACATCTTTCTGAGCTTGCATCTCCTTACGGAGAACATTGGTTTGATCAAGAACGACTCTGTCCTGATTATCACACGAAGTAAGGAACGCAATCTCAAGGCTTGAAATCTTCTTAAAAAGCGCGGCCTTGAGCTCGTCTAAGTGAAATCTGGTTTGCACTTGCTCAATAGAGATCTGATAAACTGTAGTTGGAACTGTGCAAATGCTTCTGTATACTATGTTGAAGGGACACCAGTTTGGGCAATTCTAGATGGCGTTTTCAGCCCGAGGATCGGTACTTCGTGGTTTCTTCTCTTCAGGTTGAACCACAGGTGATTGCAGACATTATAGCAGCACAGAGGACTGACCCGTATATTCATGAGTTGAAGATTAAGACCCAGAATGATCAGTCAGAGGATTTTACTGTTGCTTCTGATGGATGCTTGAGATTTTGCGGAAGACTGGTTGTTCTGAATTTGATTGATCTGATGGAAACCATCATGAATGAGGCCCATTGTAGTCGATACAGTGTGCATCCGGGCGAGAAGAAGATGTATCATGCCTTGAAGTCTCGCTACTGGTGGGAAGGTATGAGGAATGACATCTCTGGAATTTTAGCTCTATGTTTGAATTGTCAACAGGTCAAGGCTGAGAGAATGAGACCTGGTGGATTTCTACAGAGTTTAGAAGTGCTTCAATGGAATTGGAAGAACGTGGCCATGGATTTTGTGACTCATTTACCTCGATAGAATAGGGGACGTGATGCGATTTGGGTGGTGATTGATAGACATTCGAAGTCAACCAATTTCATTCCCTATGATGTGAGGTGTTCATGAATAAGATGGCTAGAATGTACATTGACCATGTGGTTGGACATGGGGTGCCGGTTTCGATAGTTTCCGATAAAGATCCAAGATTTACTTCCCGATTTTGGAAGAGCTTGCAAGCAGCGATGTGTTCTTAGATTGACTATGAGTACAGCTTATCACCCTCATACACATGGCCAATCCAAGAGGACCATTCAGATTTTGGAAGATATGCCGCGAGCAATTGTGATGGATTTCAGTGGTAGTTGGCAGGATTCTTTATCCCTGGTAGAATTTTCGTATAACAATAGCTACCAAGTGACTAGAGGGATGGACCCATTTGAAGCTTTGTATGGTCGAAAGTGAAGATCACCAATTAGTTGGTAAGAAATTGGTGAGAAACAGTTGTCTACTCCTGAATTTGTGCAGCATATGAAAGATCATATTGAGTTGATTCGGAGTAGAATGAAAGTTGCACAACATCGACAAGCTAGCTATGCTAACAAAATGCGTAGGCCTTTGGATTTTGAGGTTGGCGATCGAGTATTTCTAAAGGTTTCTCCTTTTAAGAGCGTGATGAGATTCAGATTTAAGGATAAATTGGCTCCTAGATTCGTTGGTCCATTTGAGATTGTTGAGAGGATTGGATCTTTGGCTTACAGATTACGATTACCTGCTGAGTTAGCAGCGATACATGATGTGTTTCATGTGTCAATGTTGAGGAAATATGAGCCAGATCCGTTCCATGTGCTAAGAACTGATGAAGTGGAGCTGGATCAGACCCTGAGCTATGTTGAATATCCAGTGCAGATTCTGGATAGGAAGAAGAAGAAGTTGAGAAATAAGATTATACCGTTGGTGATGATCCAATGGATCAAGCATGGCAGAGAGGAAGCTACCTGGGAAGTTGAAGAAAAGATGATACAAGAGTGGACTCATCTGTTTGAGCGTTGGCAGTAGTACTCCAGGTAATCTTCTAGCTTGTTTCTTGCATGTTTTGAGTTGTTTTGGTTGCTCCTGGAGAGTGATTGTTGTTAGCATTGAGGAATGTTGAATTGTTATATTTCAGTTCTGGTAGTCCTTCTATTTTGTTTGTAGTTGCCTTGTGATTTCGAGGACGAAATCTCTTATGGTGGGGAGGATGTGAGGACTGTAAATTTATCGATTTTATTAGTGGCGTGTTACAAGGAATGTTGAATTGTTATATTTCAGTTCTGGTAGTCCTTCTATTTTGTTTGTAGTTGCCTTGTGATTTCGAGGACGAAATCTCTTATGGTGGGGAGGATGTGAGGACTGTAAATTTATCGATTTTATTAGTGGCGTGTTACAAACAGATTTGAGGAATTAGTCCGATTTAATCTTGTAAGATGTTTGAGCAGATTTGATTGGTATGAGGATTTAATCGGAGAAATATGCCTTCTGAATTATCGGGTATTCAGCCTAGGAATATTGGTCAAAGCTGTTTGGGAGATTATCTTTGGACGCGGGAAGATTTGAGAGTATGATCTTCGGATTTTACTTATAAGTGTATCGGGTGAGAATCGTTAAGTAAGGGAGAGCGTAGCGCTGGATAGATTTGGTATATTATTTATCGCTGGGTTCAGATTTGGTAAATACCCCGCGCGAGTAAATTAGAGGCACTGGGAGAATCGGTTTGATTCGTGGTTTGAGTAGACCGGTTCGTTAATTTCAGATTTGAATGAGATCTAGGTGCCCAGATCTGTCCCTCGTGTGTTTGCACGAGTTTCCTTGAGAGGGAAGCGAAACGATGTCGTTTTGGATTACCCGGGTATGCGTGGGTTGAGTATTAAGTGATGCGATGTCATTTGGCATATATCAGATTTGGCGTTGGCAGAGTATGAGTGATGCGGCGTTGTTTAGCGAGCATCAGATCTGATGAGATCTGGACCCTGGAGTGACGTAGTTTGATGAAAGCCATATCTACATGTTTGCGAGCGGGTCTATGAGTAAGTGTGATCTGTTTGTTTGAGCGGGACTCCTACGCGACGTCGTTTGGTGAAAGTCATATCTGATGTAGCGAGAGGAATCAGATTTTGCCAGCGTAGAGAAGTCAAAGCTGATTGAGTGCTCAGATCTGAGTTTGTCGATGGCACTGTAGCGTTTGCTGGAGTATATATAAGTGTAGACCAACACTTAGCGAATTTGAGACCCGATATTTCTTATATTCTTCCTGAGAGCTTCTCAAAACCTTACTGTTCATTTGAACCCCTTTCTCCATCGATTTACGCCACCGTTTGGAGCAAGATTGGTGGCGCTGAGCTCGTCTCCTCAAGACCTTTCGATTGATACCAGTTTGGAGACTTGAATCGACGAGTTGAGGGAGAGCGAAGTTGTTGCAGAGTTCGAATATTTTTGCGATTGTTGGCCGATAGTTCTTCCATTCTCTAGAAGCTTTGAGTAAGTGATTTCTTACCGATTTAAGCTTCAATTTTGAGTTGGATAGTGCTCTGTAGATTTGGGGTAGCTGATTTAGGCTTAAGCTGGATGAACTTCGAACTGAGCTGATTATTAGATATCTTGACATATTTGAGATTTCGAGCAGTTCCTGTTGTGTTTCACCATGAGCTGGTGAGGCAGAAGGATTGAGCGGGCTATTGATGCTAAGTCTAAGTGAAATCTGCCGAGGTAGAAGCTGAGATTTGAGGTACGAATTGAGCTAGATTTAGCAGCTTGAATATCAGCTTTGGAATATTTCTTTCGTGTTGAATTGCCGTGAAACGAACCAGACTCTAGAAATTTTTTTTTTTTAAAAAATCATGTGCGGAATACTTAAACGTAAAGTATGGCTCGTTCCCTTTAAAATAATTTTTCTAAAATCAAATAAAATCAACTGCGTCAAAATACTGAAAATAACATGTTTTAAACCAATATCAAACTGTATCAACTCAACATAACACTGCTGCGGTCAAGGGGTACTGCTACAACAGGCGCTCAGACGTCCTCACCGCCAGTCGGTGTAAACCCATCAGCAGGGTCATCACCTGCACCATTTAAACCTAGTGAGCCTAGAGGCTCAACATGCTCTATCGAAATACATAACAAAGTACATACTAATAAAATCACATGCAAGCACATACTTGTAATTAAAATAAGGTTAAAGCATGAATGCGTGCATGATCTTAAAACATTTCTTCATACATTTCATATCGTACATACGTAACATAAACATACATAAGGCATGGCATAACATAACATGATAAACGTATGAGTCGTATCAGTGAATGTAAGCGGGCGTATGACTTATCAGTCGTAATAATCAACGTACGTGGCGGCGTGGTTCATCCCGATATCACACGAGGATCCCTATATGTCACACCTATAACCTATAAATTGCCACTTCACCCCGATATCACACGAGGATCCATAGGCTAATAATCATACCTAAAAATAGGGGATCCCCGGGCCCGGCTAACTCCCATCATAAAACTTTGCCACATAACCTCAATCCCTCGGGTTTATCTTAAAAAGAGACATGTCTCGTCGTTTCATAAGATCTCATGATTCGTAAATTTCTTAAAATCATGCAATTTTAAAGCTTAGCCCGGTAATGTATAATTAATTCATTCCTTTAAAACATTTACGTACGTAGCATACTACATATATGATTAATTATACTTTTACGGGCTTCTACATTTTTCTACTTCGGTCGGTAATTGATTCTGGGGCCTGGCTCACCACTTCTAGACTAATCATCGCTCTAAACTTAGCCGATTAAACGAATGTTCACCCCTTTTAAACATTTTTGCCTAATTTCTTTAAATTTTTGATTTCTTAAAATCAAGGCTAACAGTGACTAATAAAAATCAATTAGAATTCTAGAAATCAATTAGGATTTATTAAAAATCGATTTTGACTTTTAAAATCAATTTAAATTGACCTCAAAAGCCGATTTTGGCTAAAACACCAATTTTGACCAAATTTAATCCCAGAAATCGATTTTGACTCCAATAAAATTCTTAAGGCCCCAATTTTGAATAAAAATTTATAATTAAATATAACTTAAATTATTTAAAAGGTTTGACTCAATTTTGACATTCTGGCTATTTTCTTTAAAATTGGACTTTGGACATAATAATTAAAGTAACAGGTCCCTAATTAAAATTACTTGAACCTATTTTAAAACATTTGACTCGAGACTCGATGAACCAACTCGGTTCAACCGAACCAACCGGTCCAGTCGAACCGGCCGGCCCAAGAAAGAACCCTAGCCCATCGCGTCAACCGCTGCCGCCGCCTCACGCGACCCGCGGCTTTCAACTCTTCGTTCTCCTTGCTCCGGTCACCTCTGGCCGGAGCCCCATCGGCTGGACCATCCCCAGGTCCATCCGGTTCCAATGGTACCAGCCATGATCCCTGTCGTCGACCACAGGGCGCACGATCGAGGGGAAGAGTGCTGCTCGCCACGACATCCTGCGCCGCTCGACAAAGTGTAACGCCCGGAAATCCTATTTACGTGGATTGAATGCATGACTAGGAGGAAAACCTTATGATTATATGATCTGCATGTCATGTATGTGTTTATGTGATGATTTTATGCTTTACGTGTGCTTATCGCTTTACGGTACGGTTTGAGACCGGTAAGCGGGGACGAGTCCGGAGTCGACCAAATCGAAAATATTTTAATGTTTTAGCACTTAGACATATTTTAAAGCAAAATATTTTTATTTTATGCACAATTTCCAAGAAAATGAGATTTTATGCACGGTTACCGAGGAGGACCCGTTTTTCGCCTATACGGGCCATTTTTATGACTTTTATGACACTTTTAAAATTGAGAGGCCTTATGTTACGAAAATTAAAGGCTTGTGGGCTGATATTTAAATGTTTTTAAGCCTTTTTAATTAGGGGATGGGCTAGTATAATGATGGGCTTATATTTTTTTAAATAAAACAAGGTGGAAGGGCTTTTTAGCCCATTTTTTCACACACCCTCCACCTAAACTCGAAAATTACCCTAGCCTCTCCTCTCATCAGCCAACTTCAGCCTCCATCCTCCCCAAGGTGACCAAAATTTGCAAGGTTTCATTGGAACTCAAAGGTGTGGTCTCCCCAATTGTCCTCCGCTCCGGTATCACGTATTTTCGCTTCTCTATCGATCAAGGCATGTTATATTCTTTCTTTTCTCACCATATAGATCATATTACACTGTTTTTATAAAGATTATGCATGAATTTTATGTGAATGTTTCAGATCTCAAAGTTTATGTTCATGATCATGCTTGTACTCATATGTGCACCTCACGGTTTTGATCCTTTTTGCATGGCTTCGATTCAGGCTGCTTGAGGGGTCTTGGCTCAGGGTTAAGTGGTTCATGGTGGTCCTAGGAGTGGCTGATCGTGGTTTGAAGTGGTGGAATTGTGGTCGAACCAATGGCTTGATGTCGCACACCGCGCAGTGTGTGTTTGTGCATGTCGCGTGCGTCTCCTTCCCAGCGTTCGTTCTCCTTCGTGCGAGCTCGGTTGGGGCTGTGGTTGGTCTCGTTAGACCCGCCTGGACCTGGGG